>NW_021029038.1:80041-94537 GCF_004153795.1 Camellia sinensis | reverse complement strand
CCCACCTCCCCAGCCTTCCCCCTAGCTCCCGAGCCGAGACAACTCCGGTGATGACGGACATGTGGCCTTCGGCACCGAGTCAGGGTTTCCTAAATTCTCCCATTTTAAAATATTTAGGTGGCGACTCTGTATCTGGCAAAGCAGTCCATGTTTGGCACTACTTTTTCAAAAATCTATTTCTCAAAACGATTTTCCAGATTTGGACTCTTTGGTTCAGATTAAGAACCGTGACACAAATCGAGTCCGAACTGTAGCATGGGGCCCACGCGAGCGCGTCTACACTATTTATTCGGTTTGTAATAATTAGCTTAATTAGCTTAGCTTTAATTAGTTGCTAGTTAGATTTTATTCATTCGGACTCTCCTTCGTGAGAGCATAATGTAATAATGTGTATGTCTTCTTACTGCACGTCTTTCTCCTTTTTATTTATCCACTTTTGACGGTTAGATTACGGACATGTTTTAATTAGCATACCTTATGCTTGCATCCATTCATCTTGTATTGCATGCACCGAGGCTCGGTGCATCATTCAAACTGCATTGTCATTTCAATACTTCTTTGAATACGTGCTTAGACTGCATGTTATTTAGTTTAATTGATTCATATGCCACATTAGTAGCCGAGCCTAGTAATTGCATAACGCATGTGTTGCATTAGTCATAATTGTATAGTTAGAATCATGTATTTTTTCTAACTTTGTTTTCTTTTGACATGGAGTACTAGGTGAGTTTTTAGTGCTTTAGCATACTTGTATGAGTGTGAGTGATTGCCATGACTAGCATGCTTGCCATGAGGCTAAATGTTTATTTGCTATAATTGTTTGAGTGCCCATGGATGAAGGCTCGATGCTTGAATTGAAATGATTCAATGAATGTACGTTTAAGCCCACTTTGTCAAGTGGAAAATTTGCCAACTTTAAGCCCACTTTGTTGAGTGGCAAAATCAAACCCTTTTCGAAAAACAAACATGAAATTGAATTATTCCAATTCAGGCAAACAAGTCTATACCTTGTGTGTGTGCGCATCACAGAGTAAATGCAAGCCTAACAAACCGGAACAAGAGCATATAATGGTGATCCAATGCATCAGTCACCGGCAGTACATCATCCATGGCCAGCAGTGCCTCATTTTTGGTCGGTAGTGCACCCTTTTCGCCGACAGAGGGCTGGCAGCATTCCTCCATGGCCGGCAGCCCACTAGTGTAAACCTTAGCAAATATTTGGTAAGGTGGAGCAGAAAGTTTCTAAAGTATACTCAACCTTGCAAACAGAGCCTCTCGAGAGCAAAACGGAGATCTTTTCGGGGCGAAAACCGAGCATGTGCATCTTCCACTTCCCGAGGTGGAGCAGTGGTAGCATAGTTTAATATGTTAATTGCTTAGTTTATTCGCGTTTGTGTTGTCGTTTAATTAATTAGTTGCTAATTAGTTAAAGTGTTTTAATAATTAGTAATTAGTTTGCTAGTTATTCATTTGATTTGTAATAATTAGTCTAAATTAGCTTAGTCTAATTAGTTTAATTAGATTAGATTAGCTTAGATTAGTTTAGCTCTTATTCATTTGGCCCCTTCTTTGTGAGGGCGTAATGTTGTAATAAGTGTGTGTGCGTGTGTGTATGTCTTCCAACTCCACGTCTTTCTCCCTTTTATTTAATCACTTTCGATGGGTAGATTAGGGATCATATTTCAATTAGCATATCGCATGCTTGCATCCATTCATTCGTATTTCATGCACCGAGGATCGGCGCATCATTCAAACTGCATTGCAATTTCAATATCTTCTTTGAATGCGTGTTTTAATCGCATGTTGTTCAAATCGATTCATATGCCATATTAGTATCCGAGCCTATTAATGGCATTATTGCATGTGTTGCATTAGGCATTTTGTGTAGTTAGGATCATGCATCTTTCTAACTAGTTTTTGTTTTGGCTTTGAGTACTCAGTGAGTTTTTACGCTTTGGCATACTTGCATAAAGTGTGAATGTTGCCATGATTAGCATACTTGCCGTAAGGCTATGTGCTTAAATGCTAAACTGCATGAATGCATGTGGATGAAGGCTTGTTGTTTGAATTGGAACAATTCAACAAATGTGCATTTTAAGTCCACTTTGTTGAGTGGCAAATCATGTTTTAAAGCCCACTATGTTTGGTGGAAATTTTTCAAACTTTTAAGCCCACTTGAGGTGGCAAATTCAAACCATTTTCACAAACAAACACGAGCTAAATTGTTCCAAATTGAGCAAACTAGTCTATACTTGCTTGTGCGCATCACATAGTAATGTTAGCTAATAGCCGAAATAAGAACACATAATGTTTATAAAAAAATCATATCATGATTAGTAGAGTCCGATCTTTGATTGGGCGAGCGGGGGTGCTCAATTCATGACCTTCCCCTCTCGTACCCAAGTTCCTGAGCTAAGGCAACTTTGGTCATGACTGACACGTGGCCTTTGGCATGAGTCATGGGTTTCTTAAATTTTCCCAAAATAAAATATTTAGGTGGCGACTCTGTATCTGGCAAAGCAGTCCAATTTTGGCACTTTTTGATTCCAAATCAATTTTCCAAATTGATTTGTCGGATTTGGACTCTTTGGTGTTTATCAGTTTCACATTGCACTTGTGAGACTAGATTCAGAACCGCGGGAGTCCGAACTGTGAGGCCTTTCTTTTCAAACCTTCCGAAAAGGGGCGCGAAAAAAGGCAAGTCCACAGTTTCTGGCGACTTTGCTGGGGATTTAGAGAACTTGACTCGAACTCATGATATGTTATTTTATCTACACTTATGTGTTTCTTTGCATTTGCATTTGTATTAGTGCACCTAAGTCACCATGTTTTCCATCTGCTATTCCTGAACAGTTTGCTGGAGGCTTGCTTGGAAAAACGTGCCGAAAGGCTAACCAGTTGCGAGCTCTGCCATGATGGGAATACAACCCTTGGATCTGGACTACCACTGTACCGTTTGATCCTTCTTTTACTTCTCGATGTTAGGTGTGAGAGGTATATTAGGTAGTCTTGCTAAGGTACCCTTTTTGACCAATCGACCTAGTTGCATATCGGAAGCCATAGAGACTGTTCCAATCTAGGACAGATTGCTCACCCGAATGCAGGAATTGTATGAAACTACTTGTTTTGCGTAGTGACTCCCTAGCTCCTAACGAAATTAGGACAGGGTAACCCTACCCCATCATAGGGGTGTTTTGACTCTCACTTGATTGATATGTGCTTTTAGAGTGAAACTCTACAAGAATGTATGTATCAGTTGCAAGTCTGGGTATTAGTTTTGAGGTAGAAATCAGTGTTGAGTACAGTTCTCCAGCTTTTGATTGCAACTGTGTGTTATTTGCGTATGATCCGAGGTGCTGTGCGGTTTTTTATTTTTGTTTCTTTTTGCTTTATTTTCTTTTTGCAAGGTAGTTTTTCACCATTGCTTCAGACGATTCTGTTACCCCCCAAGCACTCTAGACCTGAGTTAGAAGGATTTGTAGATCTGGGGATCTAGTCAGGGGACAACCAATGTTTGTTTCACTCCCGCCAGTTACCAGACAAAGGAGGATCATGTAGAATTCACCAATTTAACAGTCATTTTTTACTTCGCATGTGCCCAGTCAAGCCTAGTCTTCTACTTCTACTCCAGACAGAGGGTATTGGTCAGTTCTAGTAGCTCAAAGTTCTCCAGTCAGCACGGAAGATATGCTTCGTCAGCTCTAGTAGACCATTAAGACTATGCAGCTAGATGCTACCCGACAGGCTGAGACCACAGCCCGCCAAGCCGAGGTTGTAGCTCGCTAAACATAACTGATAGAAAGGCTTCAACAATAGCAGCCACAGCCAGCAGTAGCCTCTGCATCCCATGCACCCCCAGGGAAAATTTCGACACCCGGGGTCACAATTAATGTCCACGAAAATGCGGGCATTCCAGCAAATCTGATCCCACCTCAGACCTCCAAGGCACCAG
The DNA here is from genome assembly GCF_004153795.1 of Camellia sinensis. NCBI lineage: Eukaryota > Viridiplantae > Streptophyta > Magnoliopsida > Ericales > Theaceae > Camellia > Camellia sinensis. Next base: position 90,585 of record NW_021029038.1, on the reverse strand, counting down.
TTTATCAAATGAAGGCACCGTTTGAATTCGAGGTTGATCCCACTGCACTGAAGATCAACAAGCTAGAAAAGCTCTTCAAACGGGCTCAGGGCCTGAATTCAATCCCTGATATTGAGGATGGCTATACAGATTTCGTAGTAACTCTGCCGGCCAAATTCAAGATGCCGCACATAGACCGGTTTGATGGCTCCAGGGATCCTATGGTCCATCTACGGCTATTTTCAGATATCCTACGACCAATGGGTCTCTCTAGACTACAGAAGTTGTCACTTTTTGGCCAAACCCTGTCGGGTATAGCAACCATTTGGTATGCCAAGCTTGAAGATTCTATGAAAAGAAACTAAAAGGAAATGGCCGAGGCCTTCATAGCACAGTACTCCTACAATACTCAAATCGAGGTCACTACTCATGATCTCGAGGCAACCCGTTAGGAGCCAAAGGAGGGTTTCTCGGATTTCGTGACCCGATGGAGGGCTAAGGCCTCTATGATGACTATCCGACCGTCTAAAAAGGACCAAATCAGAATGGTGGTCCGTAACTTGCAAGGAAAACTATTACAGAAAATGATAGTCTTGCCTTTGTTTACATTTACTGAGCTCTATGAAATAGGGATTCAAATTGAGGATGCAATGAAGCAGGGTTTGATAAACCATGAGAAGGAACAGCCCAAAAGGTCCTTTACACGCAGCTCTAATGCAGCCACAACTGGTGGCACCTCTACGCAGCCTTCGGATATGAGCATGGTCACCACCACACCCAAAACTACCAACCTATACGCCAACACCTCCAATACAACTTCCCAAACCTCAAGCCATCAGGCCCAAGGCCAAAGGGTCTTCACCCCGCTCTATATGTCCTTATCCGCAGCCTTGAGGGTCCTAATCAAAAAGGGACAAGTTAAGCCGTTAGAACAACGCCCACTACCTGATCCTCTCCCTCCAAAACACAACCCGGCCAAATGTTGTGTTTTCCACCAACAGCATGGTCATGATACTAATCAGTACTACAGATTACATTATGAGATTCAAGATCTCATTGACAATAAGGTGATAGCACCTCTTGAAAAACCCAACGTCATTATAAATCCTCTCCTACCACATAACCAAGCCCCTCCACCCTGGCAAATAAACCGCATCCACACATTGGCTGTCCCTTATGGCCCCAGTATATATATCAACCCTTCTCACCTACCTAAGCTGGCGTTGTTCATCCCTAAGTGTACAGACTTGTGCATGATGAGTGCACTCTCACTCTAACCCGAACCCGTGGTGGTGATAGTGGAAGATGAAGAGAGGTAAGCCTTGGTGGAGAATATCAGTCTGTTGCCCGAGGGCTTTGAGAATTTACCTAAAGGGGCATACGACCCAAGCTGCTATGTTGTGCCGATCAATCAAGCTAAGCCGAAAGTGGTGCTGCCGACTGGGATGGAGGTCAGTGTAGTCCGAGAAGATGGACCAAGTTAGGTATTAGATGATCTAGCCGATCTGGAGGAGGATATAGACAATTTATAGTTCTTTGATGAGCAAGATCAAGTAGACATGCACATTAACTGGTTTGATCTGAATAGGTCAATAGACAATTCTGGGTGGCTAAGTGATGAACCCAATATAGATGAGGGAACTGCAGTGAAGCTTCGAGAGCAAAAAGTGGGAACCGCTGCAATGGCCGGAACGGCCAATATGAAGGGTAAACTACCAGAAAGCACTGGTAAAGAACAATTGGCTCAGGAACTGGGCATTGTTAGCACTGTACATACAGAACAAGAAGCCACGCTGGTGCGGCATAGGCAGGAAATAAGTGAAAGTGATCAAAAAGCCAGAATAGCTCAACGTCCCGTGGGGAATGTTTCTACTGAGGGAACACTTAGACCGGAACTGAACAATTGCTTGTCAATTGCCAGAGGTATGTGGTGGGAAGATGATGATCTGCATCTTGTCCACACTGATAAAGATTAGGGTGAAGGCCTTCCTGACAATACCTGGTATGTGGAGGAAGTCGACCACATGACAAGAAGTTGCAAATATTTCAAACCACCGCACCTGGACCAACCCGAGGCATCAGGGAAGGACAAAGAGGTAGAGAAACAGAAGGAAAAGCATCTAAAAGAAGAGGCTGTGCTGAAATAGTTGAAGAAGATTCAAGCTGACATATCTATCTGGGGGTTGCTTATGGCTTCGCGAGTGCACAAACAAGCTGTATTGTCAGCGATGGATAAAGCCAAGTTGTCCATCGACACCACCCCAGAACAACTGGTGGGGTTAGTCTTCCCAGGAGGCGCTGCGCCAACTTTGACCTTTACCGACAAGCAATTACTGCCAAAAGGCTCTGCACACAACAAGAATCTATATATATTCGCAGAGTATGGGAAAAGTGGGTGCCAGTCTTATTAGTCGACACCGAGTCAGCAATCAACGTCTGTCCATGCCGCACGGCTTATGCTATTGGCCTTAAACCGGCCAATTTTGTGCCTACAGCCTAGGTGATCCAAACGTACGACAATACAAGCAGAGAGGTGATGGGAACAGTGCAGATTAGAGTACAGGTTGGACCCGCTCAGCAGGATATTGAATTTCACGTCCTGAATGTTCTAGCCACTTTTAACCTACTACTTGGGCGACCCTGGCTACACCAAGTAAGAGTTGTCTCTTCCACCCTCCACCAAATGCTCAAGTACCCCCATGGAAAAGGGGTGGCCATAGGTTTTGGGAATTCATCTATACATCCTCCACTAGAGGTCACTACGTCTGTACTGGAGATTGTGCATAGCGAAGAGGATGTGTTCATTTTGGGATTTACCTTAGCTAAGGCTCGGGTAGTGCAGAATATTTTGGTTGTTGATAAGAGCCTATATGTTAGTGCCCAGTCTATATATCTCATGAATAAGCTACAGCACATGCCCAGAATGGGATTAGGTAGAAGTGGCCGGAAGGGCGTTACTACATTGGCCGACGCGCCACATAACCCTCATGCCTTTGGTCTTGGCTATACGCCTACCAAAGAGAACTGGGTAAGGAAAGGGAAAGAAATGACCGGAAGAACCAAAGCAAAGCAGACTGGAAAGCACTACGAGCTTGTGCACTGACCAATCTGGGGAACCTTCAATGGCTATTTTGTTCGGGAGGGAGAAGACTTCACGTTCTATGGTTTCCATGAACCCTGGTTCAACTCTGAGAAACAGCGAATTCTTGGTTTTGAGATTTTCTTCAACTTGCAACTACAAGAGAGTGACACAGAGGAACAGACTGAACCAACTGCTGAGGCTACAAAGAGCACAGAAAGTGATTCCAACAGCAGTGAACTTGAGGTAGGAGCAACATTGGCATGTCTCCTTTCGAATCCTCAGATCAACCCAGAGAGCTTGGGGGATGACCTAACCGTTTTCATGATCAACCAGGTGTGAACCCTTCTAGTGGTATTTTGGATGCATCTAACGCACCATCCCTCACTTGGCAGTTGGAGGAGGGCTTCCTGTCCATTAGCTCTGAGTCAGGTAAATCTGATTCCTCAGAGTCTGTGGAGTCGGAATCAGATTCCGGTTCTTCTAAGTCTAGGTTCGGTATTCCTGGGGTTGATAACCCGAATGTCGAGGTTTTGTCCAGGTCATCTTTTTCCTTTTCTTTTGAGTCGGTTGTAACTGAGGAATTTGATAAACTAGACTTTATGAATGAGAATGCCACTGCAGGTTTTGAGTACTTCTCTGTGCCACTTGTAAATTGCATTGATCACGACTTTCAAAATTTTAGTGAAAACGACGAGGAATGAATTCCTCTAGTTTTGAAACATTTGATTGATCGAGAGGAGGAGAGGTTTGTAAAACCCCTTGTTGATGAAATTATTCCAATTAATGTGGGTACTGAAAAGGATCCGCATCTGGTCCAGATCGGGTCCACATTGTCTTCGGAGGAGCGCGAGCGCTTAGTCACTTTATTAAAAGATTTTAAAGATGTTTTTGCTTGGTCCTATGAAGACATTCCTAGAATCGATCCTGAGATTGTACAGCATTGGATCCCTCTTGACCCCAAGGTCCAACCCGTCAAGCAGAAGCTGCAGAGAATACGCCTAGATTAGGCTTTGAAGATTAAGGAAGAGGTCACCAAGCAGATAAACGTAGGGTTTTTGCTAGTATCTGAGTATCCAACTTGGTTGGCCAGGATTGTTCCGGCGCCGAAGAAAGATGGCCGAATTCGGGTGTGTGTAGATTTCAGAGATCAGAACAAAGCTAGTCCGAAGGACAACTTTCCACTATCGCACATCAATGAATTGGTGGACTTCACCACAGGCCATGCGTTGCTCTCCTTCATAGATGGATTTTCCAGGTATAACCAGATTCTGATGGCACCCGAGGATAGAGACAAAACTACCTTCATCACGTCGTAGGGAACCTACTGCTATAGGATGATGCCGTTTGGGTTGAAAAATGTTGGGCCTACCTATCAATAGGCTGCAACCACAATTCTGCATGATATAATCCAGAAAGAGGTCGAGATGTATGTGGATGACATGATTGTCAAGTCCAAGGAAAGTGAGGGCCACTACATCGCCTTGAAGAAATTCTTTCAACGGATCAAAAAATATCGGTTGAGGCTGAATCCATAGAAGTGTACTTTTGGTGTGACAATAGGGAAAATGCTGGGTTTTTTTATCACATAGAGGGGCATCGAGGTAGATCCTTCCAAAATCAAGGTCATCCTAGAAATGCCACCACCAAGGACTGAAAATGAGGTGCAAGGCTTTCTGAGTAAAGTGCAATTCATAAGACGGTTTATTTCAAAATTAACCTTGACTTGTGAACCACTATTTAGTCTCCTAAAGAAAGGAAAGAAATTCTAATGGGATGACCGATGTTAGTTTGCTTTTGAGCAGATCAAGCAGTACCTACAAAACCCACCCGTGTTGTCGCCACCAGAGCCGGGGAAGCCGTTGATTTTGTATTTATCAGTAACGGACACAGTGATGTGATGCATCTTGCTCAGGAATCTAAGGATAGAGTGGAGAAAGCCATCTATTACCTGAGTAAGAAAATGCTGGATTATGAGACCCGTTACACCCTGCTGGAGAAGGCTTGCTTAGCCTTGGTATGGGCTACCAGGAAGTTGAGGCACTACTTGTTAGCTCATTCCGTAATTCTGGTTTCGAGATTAGATCCTATCAAATATCTCTTTGAGAAACCAACGCTTACGGGTAAGCTAGCCCGTTGGTTGCTTCTGCTCTCCGAATTTGATTTGAAGTGTGTTACTCGCAAGTTTGTCAAGGGGAGAGCAGTAGCTGAGTTCCCGGTAGATTACCCAGTGGAAGGGGACGAAGCGGTAGATTACATATTCCCAGACGAAGTTATTCTACAAGTTACCCCTGAGATTTAGACAATGTACTTTGACGGAGCGTCTAATAAGTACGGTTATAGGATAAGGGTGTTGCTGATAGCACCTGACAATTCACATATACCTTTAGCCTTCAAACTCCAGTTCAAAGTATCCAACAACAAAGCAGAATACAAGGCATGTATCGCTGGTTTGGAAGCCGCCCTGGAACTAGGGGCAAAAAGGTTGGATGTCATTGGGGACTCGAACCTAGTTGTGTCTCAAGCAAAAGGAGACTGGATGGTCAAAGAAGAAAATATGAAGATCTTTCAGCAAACCTTGGACGTTCTGATTCCTAGGTTTGAGAAGATAACCTTCACTTATCTACTAAGAGAGAACAACAGGTTCACTGACGCCTTATCAACTTAATCTTCTATGATAGACATCCCATTTGGAGTCCGGATGCGTCCGATCATCATTGAATAGAGATATACGCCGGCCTACAAGTCAATCATCGCAATAGGTGAAATGCAAGATCAAAACCCCTGGTACTACGATATTTGGAACTTCTTGGAAAAGGAGTATTATCCACTAGGGACAAATGCCAAAGATAAAAGGGCAATGAGGCGGATGGTCGTTCAATTTATCATCTGCGGGGGTAAGTTGTAAAGGGGTCATCTGGGAATGCACAAGCTATGTATCAATGCAGAGGAATCGAAGCGCCTAATGGAGGCCATCCATGGGGGAGAGTGTGGAGTGCACATGAGCGGAGTAATTTTAGCCCAGAAGATTCTCAGGCAAGGTTACTACTGGTCTACCATGGAGAAGGAATGTATTGGTTTTGTCCGGCAATGCCACAAATGCCAAATCCATGCAAATCGCATGAATATCCCGCCATCGAAGCTATACAACATGACTTCACCATGGCCTTTCTCAGTCTGGGAAATTGACATCATTGGGACAGTTACACCGAAATGGTCAAATGGGCACGAGTACATTCTGGTGGCAATTGATTATTTTACCAAGTGGGTGGAAGCTCAGTCTTATGCAGTGTTGAAGGCAACGCATGTGGCTAAGTTCATCCGAAATAACATCATTTGCCGTTATGGAGTCCCGAACGAGATCATTTCAGACAATGGCTCCCATTTCAAGAAAGAAGTGATCGACTTGTTGGAGAAATATAACATGGCTTTTCACAAGTCATCCACATACCGGCCGCAAACTAACGGAGTTGTTGAGCAACAAGAACATCAAGCACATGTTGTAAAAAATGGTTGAGACTTATAGGGATTGGCCAGACAAATTGCCATTTGCTCTCTGGGGCTACAGAACCTCAATTTGGACATCTACTGGGGCAACTCTGTACTCTCTTGTTTATAGGATGGAAGCTGTTCTGCCGATCGAAATAAAAGTTCCATCGCTGCGGTTTATGGCTGAGTATCAGATAGCAGAGGCAGATTAGTAGCAGAGCAGGTTCGAGGAACTAATGATGTTTGATAAAAGGAGGCTGAAAGCACTCTACCATGTTCAAGGGTATCAACACAGGATTGCCAGGGCTTTTAACAAGAAAGTTAAGTCTTGAAATCTTAAGGAAGAGGATTTAGTACTGAAAGACAACCGAGCTCCCATCCATGACCCTAGGGGCAAGTTCAGACCCAATTGGACTGGTCCTTACATTATCAAAACCATTTGGTCAGGTGGAGCTATTATTCTTATGGACCTAGATGGCCTAGAATTTTCCAATCGACATGGACAAGTTGAACAAATATTACCCCTGAGAGGCTTGCTAGGCCGAAAACCCGGAAGGGCGACCTAGGAAAAAGTTAGAGCACAAAAAATTAAAAAAGAGAAAAACTGAGCTCGCAAGGTTGAAAACCCAGAAAGGGCGGCCTTGGCAAAAGTTAAAGCGTAAAAGGAGAGCGTTAGTACCCGAATGAATCTGAACCGAACTACATAAGGCCTGATTCCCATCTTCGGGATACGTAGGTGTAGACCGCCTGAACTCGCTCCGCGCGCCCCCCTTTCAGAGAGGGCGCGAATTGGGTTCATAGCTACTACAGTTCGGACTCCTATCACGGTTCTGAATCTAATCTCACAAAGTGCAATGTAAGACTAGTTATAGGATAAGGGTGTTGCTGATAGCACCTGACAATTCACATATACCTTTAGCCTTCAAACTCCAGTTCATTTCCACTTTGTCCTTGCTCGGTTTACCGAAAAGCGCAACATTTACCGAAATGTGAGCGTCGGAACATCGTAGGAATTTTATTTTCAAAACATTTTGAAAGAGAGGATTTTAAGATCTAAAATCTTTTGATCAAGATTGTTTTGGTCCAAAAGGGGTATGAAGTTGGGATTTGACTCTCTCATTGCTGACGAATTTGAACCTTTGCCCTGCACACCTTTCTCCACCAAGTAAACCATCAGTAACACCCAAGTCTTAAGGGCAGTCAAAAATGGGGTGTCTACATCTGTGCTCTACCTATTGCTGATTGACTATCACAATGTATGCATATAGCAGGCACCGGTTTTGACCACATTAGAATATCTTCAAGGAAGTGACGAAGTCATTCTGCTTCTTTCACAGCTTTATCTAAAGTTATAAACTCTGATTCCATAGTAGACCTAGTCTGTTTGAAAGATTTCCAAGATACAGCCGCACCAGCAAGAGTAAAGACATACCACTGGTGGATTTTAAGTCTCTAGTATTCAGGTCTGCGGTCCATGATCCATGGGTCGTGGATCGTGGATCTTGGAACTTGGGCTTAAGGTTTGCTGGAATGGATTAGGTTTGGGCTGGGCCGGATTGGTGGTCCACTAATCTAATCTTTTTGGGCTAAGTCTGCTGCAAATATACACACATGTGGGGGCATTCTATTTGAACCCAAAAAATATCTTACTATGCCCAATTTAAATTTATAAATTTTAATTCTTATAATAACTTAATGTGAATTTATTAATAAGGACAATCCATATTAAACCCTAAAATATATATTGTAGACACCCCATTTTTGACCGACCTTAAGACTCAGACGTCACCGATTGAGCGCTTGGTGATGTTGCATATCGTGCTCGTTCAAAGGTTTCAGAGTCTCGGCTGCGAGCCTTGCCTCCAGACTTCCGGACTCTTTTATGTTTTGCCTCGGTTTGCGAATCAGGCTCTATTTTCTCTGTTTTCTCTTCCCAAAGGGAGGGAGAAGTCTCGTAGATCATCTCTCAGTGGCCGTAGGCTATGTTTCGTGGTCGTAGGCCATTTTGCCCATTTGGAGCCCAGTTTTCGGTTTTTCGAAGCCAACAGCCGTGTGCCTCGGTTCGGGACCGCTTAACCACCTCCGTTTGCTCCGGTTTTGGGCATGCATCTTATTTGCTCCATTTTGAGGGACACTGTGGCTCGAGAGACCAACTTCGTGGTCGAACACCACTTCCGGTGCCTAACAGTCAGTTTTCGGGGCCTCGGGCTGCGCGTTTCGGCCCCCGAACCTTCATTCTGCATCGGTTTGGGTTCATTTTTGGCAGGGACCTCTGTTTCATTGTTAAGAAGGTCGTAGAAGGGTAAGAGTTCAGTAATTGTTCTAACAACCAGTTTTATTCCTCCATCGCCCTCCGTCGCCCGTTTTTCTCACTTGAAAGCCAATGTTGACCACCCTAAGGCCACTTTTTCCAGCCCTAAACCACATTTTTGTGTTGTACACACCTGAGAGGCCACAAATATCATATGGCCGGCCAGTAATTGTGTGTGACCCTTTTGAGCCCCTCATAAAAGTGGCCTTTTCTCTCTCCTGGTTCACTTTCTTCAGTTTTTGACCACATGGTTGTGTTATGCACACATGGGAGGCCACCAATCTGGGGTGGCCGGCCACTAAAACTTCTTGACCCTTTTGACCCTTGGCCGGCCGGCCATGGGGAAGGCCGACCGGCCACCTGCAACTCCAATAAGCAGCCGGCCTTGCTTCTCTCTCCTGGTACATCACAAATATGTATTCTGTTTCCCCCCAGATTGTGTATCCGGGGGGCTGCACTTTTTGGGGGAAACTTGAATTCCTTTCCCCCCCATTTTTCCTCCTTTTTCTCCAATCTTTTGCCTATATAACAGCACCTCCAGCTCCCATCTGAGGGGTTACAAATTTTGCTCTAAGCCTCCTATATTGTATCTCTCTCTCCCTACACTCCAATCCCCAAAATCCTTCAAATCCTACACCATTTTACACTACACCACCTAGCACCACACCACCACCATCCATTCCAGCCACTTGGAGCTGTTTTCCAGAGTTAAGGAGCCACCAAACTTGGTCCAAGAGTTGTCAAAGACTTGGTCTTCAAGGGTAAGTCTCCTCCTCCCTCTTTCTTACCTTATTTTGCTCAATATATTAGCCATACTTGCTTGCATATTTGGGCTCCGGCCCTAACTAAAAATAGCATTTTTTTGATCTCCTTTTCATGTTTGTTTAAGGGCCTCTCCCTGTTTGAGGCTTCCTTTTAACACTTGCTTCTTTACCTCTCTTGTATGCCCCTTTCTTGCATAGTATTTTAGGCTCATTTGTAAACTGTTTTGAGCTTGGTTATAAACTGTGAAGTGGCTTATTTTGAGCCCTTATTCAACATTGTTGAAGGGCTCTTCACTGCTTGAGGCTTCCTTTTGTCACTTGCCTCTTTATCCTTCTTTTGGCCTTATTTTTGCATGTTTTGTTACCCCCTTGTGCTTGTATTTTTGGACTCTGGTTAGAACTGTAAATAGCCTTATTTTGACCCCCTCTTCATGTTTGATCAAGGGACTTTTGCTTTTTGAAGCTCCTTTTTTGCTCTTTGTGTTTAAACCTCTTTTTAGGCCTTATTTTGCATAGTATTTTAAGCTTGCATGTGCACTGTTTTGGGTTTGATTATAAACTGTAAAATACCATGTTTTGGACCCCTCTTCAACTTTGTTGAAGGGCCCTCCTATGTTTGAGGCCAGAAACCATGACTTGCTTCTTTGTCTCCCTTTTGGCTCATTTCTTGCACAATGTTTTAGGCCTATTTGTGTTCAGATCCGTGGCTTGTTGTAAACTGTAAAGTACTTAATTTTGAGCCCCTCTTCAACTTTGTTGAAGGGCTCTTGGCCATTTAAATGTTGTGTATGCTACTTGCTTCATTACCTCTCTTACGGGGCCATTTTTGCATGGTAGCTTAGTCCTATTTGTGTTCATTGTTTGGCCTTGATTAAAACTGTAAATATACTTGTATTGGGACTGCCTTGAATCTTTCTTCACA
>NW_021029038.1:45611-67008 GCF_004153795.1 Camellia sinensis | reverse complement strand
CACAATGGTCCCTTTATCTCTCAAGTCTTCTTTCATACCATAGTGGATGTACTTCTTTCTCAACTCTAATTTCTAATGGTGTCCAATGTCTAGCAGCGGCAGCGACAGAGTTGGACAGCAACAACGGGAACGACATTAACGAGGACGACGGATTTTCAAGTAGATCTTAATTTCCAGACCACATATTTAAGAAGATCAGTGATTTTTCCTGACTCATAACTTTTTTTTAGCAGATTTATTTTTTATTGTTTGGTTAGGATGACCCTTTGAGGTAGGGGTGTTCGTGGTTCGAATTTGGACGGTTTGCGGATCGGTTTAGACTCGCTCGCATCTATGAGGTTTGAAGAAAAGACAACCTGCAACTGCCTGCAGTGCGGTTTGTGTGGATAGGGTTCATGGATGTGCGGACGGTTTGCGGATTGGATTTTTTTCTTCAAAAATGTGTTTTTGAGCCTTATTATTTTCTCATTTTGTAAATATTTATTTTGGGCCATTTTCTCTCCATTTTCTAAAATGTTCCAATATTAATAATTAATGAATTAAAACTTATAAAATTAAAAACACAATAAAATCAATTTGTAACACAAACAAATCATTCAAAATCTTAAATCAAATCATAAACTAACACGAGCACATATTTCAAAATCGTAAACTAGAATTCCATATTCATTAAGGAATTTAAAATTCCAAATCATACTTCATTCGAGACAAGTTCAGTTATGTAACAATAATAATATGACCAGTATTTATTCAGTTTCAGTTGTTATAATATTATTAGCAAATGTAATGCTAGAGTAAGTTCAAAGAATAAAGCGTGTTTTGTTTTGGACAAAAATATTTAGGTAGGATAAAGAAATGAAATCAAGATAAAAAAATAAAAAATAAAAATAAAATAAAATAAGTGCGGGTGGGTTCTTGCGGGTGCGAGTTAAACCTGCAACCCGCAAACATGCCATATTTCAAACCGCATCCGCCCGCATTATGTTTCAAAATCGCCTATTTATATGCGGGTTGGGCGATTTTTACGGATCGGATAAACCGTTGCCCACCCTTACTTTGAGGTTTTATTTATGTAATATTGTTGTTCATTAATGGGTTCATTTGGGATATATGTTGACTTTTTGACTTTTTAGTTATTTTAGTCTAGGGCTAAAAAGTCTCGTTTGAGATAAGTTTTTTGATTTTTTTGACTTTTGTAAGAGAAAAAAATGAAATTATAGGTCGGATGTGACATTTTGTCTTATTTGACTAAAATAATCTATTTATCTTATATGACTATTTTAACCCAAACAGGCTAATATGGTATCTCATGTTTTGAAAAAAAAAATAAATTAAACACCTCACATTTTCTACATTACACTATTTTTTAAGTTTTTTAATCACAATTGTGTCCTTCAACCAAATTACATTTTTGAACAAAACTGTTTAAAAAAATAAAATAAAATAACACCAAGTACACGAGTTCAGATCCTCTCCTTGCAAGCCATACTTGCGAGCGTCCTTGCAACGACTGAGATCAACCGTTGCACATCCAACGGCTGAGATTAAAAAAAAAAAAAATAGAAATTTCGATTCTTCCCGCCCGTCACTATAGTTATTATACATTCATATGAGAATCACTCTCACTCCTCAGTTTCACTCCGCCTTGCACTCCTCCCACTCACTCGTCCCCCTCTACTGAATCTACTCTCACCGGCGACCAGTCCCCCAGACGGCGGCACCGGCGACCCACTTCCAGGAACTGGGTTCTGAGACCATAGAGGAAGCAGGTTAGTATTCGAAACTCTGAACTGAAGATGTTAGGATTGTGTGATTGAGATTGAGAAAATATGTTTTAAATTTGAAAATTAGGGGCTTCGATGTCAGATTCGAACAGAAAAAACTGGTTTGATTTGGCTTTGATTCGAATAGGGATTCGAACAGAAAATAGGGCTTTGATTTGGGCTTTGATTTGGGAATGAGAAATTAGGGCTTTGATTTCAAATCTCTGAAACATTGACATGAATTAGGAAAATCAGTGTTGATTTGGGCTTTGATTTGGTTTTCAGTGTTAATTAGTTTGTTCTATGTTTGAAATGATACTTGAAGTAATTATCTGAGTATGGCAATATGATAGTTGAAGTAATTATTTGAGTATGGCACGTTTTGGTTTATCTGAACCATCACTTAAAATCGTACATTGTAGCAAAAGAATTAGTTAGATAGGAGGAAAGTAATATTCACTTACCTATCAAGTGGGTGAACGAATATATTAAGCAAGTCTTTTGATAATGTGAAGTTGTAAACCTTTATGAATTTTTTTTTTTTTTTATGATTTACAAAAAACTATTAAAAAAGAGAGTAAAGAATTATGTTATAATTTGATTTGATTTTTTAAATTTTTTTAAGCCAAACAACCTCTTTATATGAGTTGTTTTGAAAATTTACCTTTTTAATAGAGACAATAATTGATTTTTTTATAATATATATATATATTTTTTATTAAAAATTTATTTAAAATTATACAAATAAATATAATTTTTAATTTTTTATAAAAATGTGTAATGTAATAAAAAAATGAAAAAATCTAAATAAAAAATTAGGTAATTTAAATAAAAAAAAATGTGCTAAAGTAGTGTGTGCTCAGCACTAAACTTTCGTTTGGAATGTGAGTTGATTTTTTGATTATTTTAGTCTGAGACTAAAAAATTTCGTTTGGAATAGATTTTTTTAACTTCTGTGAAAGAAAAAATAAAATAATTATGAATTGGATATGACATTTTATCTTTTTTAACTAAATAATTTATTTAATCTTATATAACTATTTTAGTCGAAACATTGTGTTCTACACCAATCAATCTCACTTCTATCAAGAAAAGAATCATGAGAACTACTCTCTCTCCATTGAATTAGTAGAAATCCACCTTCCATCAATGCTTCTAAAATAGTTTTAGTATTGTCACTATAGAAGTGTGAAAATATATTTGAAAGTACAAATCTTTATAATTTTAAATTATTTTAATTTTTTTAGCATTAATATCCATCCTTGATTGCCTGACCTTCCTCCTCATTGCTTCCACACCACCAATGGCCTCCCAACCCATCTCCAATCTACCTTCCAAATTCAAAAACTCAAAACTCAAAATTCTTTTTAAAATTTATAACCAAACAAATTTTCTCTTATCAAAACTCATTTTAAAAACTCAAAACACAACTCAAAACTCAAATTATGATTTTAAACTAAACCAAACAAAACTAAAATTTTAATCCTTAAAAACTATTCAAAACTATTATATTGCAACATTAAAAACTATTCAAGTCCAATAACTTACGAGGATCCCCCCCCCCAAAAAAAACAGTCCAATAAAGAGTTGAATTTGCATAATTAGAAAAAAAATGTTTGAAACTCTCTCTTTGCTTTGATTTTCAGATTTATTTTATTTTAAAAATAAAAAATAAAAAACATGGACATCTCTTAATTTAGTTCATAATAATAAGTTATGATACATATTAATTTTTGATTTATCATAAATTCAATCATATAAGATTCAATTTTTTTTTGTTGTGAATAAATTTGGGAATTCAAATTGTAAGTTTCTAACAATACTGTTATATCTAATAATTGTTCAGTCAAGTATAACAATTAAATCTAATAATTCTTCCAAAAAATTTTGTTTTCATTTAGAATTTAATATTGAACACGAATATTAGTTGAAAAATCTAAAAATGACAAATTTAAAAATATCAATTTTAACAAATGAATTTATACAATTAAACTTATGACTTTTTAAAATTTTAACCAAAAACATTGATACAAAGAAGAAAAAGAAAAGAAAACAAAAGCATACTTATCTTCTTTGCTTCTCTTTTTTTTATTAATTTTTTTTGTAAAACAAATGTGATTTTGCCAACGTTCATTTGGGACAGTCTGGTCAAAGTCAATCGAAGAGATGATTTTTTTCAATCGGCCGTTACAAGAATGGATTGATGCAAATTTGTGTTGTTACTCTTGGGTAATTATTTAGTATTTTCGAAATATGAATACGTAGTGTTCTATAAGTTTTTGATTGATAGGGAGGGATAATGGCCCACGATTTATATTAGAGATGAGAAATAACATGAGATTAAGTAATTGATGATTAACTTGGAATATGACCACGTAACGTTTCGGGATTATTCAATAATTTTCTGTTACTCTTGGTCAAACGCTCGGGTTGGGCAGTGCCCTATGGTGTTTATGGGTGCTATTGAGTTTATTTGGTTTTGGCATAATAAACTATTCAAGGATCTTTCATTGGCTAGGCCCGACAAACCGATTGAAGATATTTTTCGAGTGGTATCGGAGGTGTATACTTGCTTAGAATTCTTCGGCCAAAGAATGGTGCTTGTGTGAGTGAATTTCCGACCACATTGCCAACTCAGTATTCAATTGGAGAACACTGGCAAAATAGGATTAACCCGAACAACCTGCAACAGAAAGAAGAGACTCCGACGGTGGTTCGTCCACCCGGAGGCACTCCGATGATTAAGTCAGTAATCAAATATCTCTCAAAGATAATCAATAGTACTTAATTCACTGTTCTGAATCTAAATTGCGTACCTTAGACCCATGGGAGTGCCTTTCTTTTATAGTTAATTCCATCCTAATCTCAATAGAAGCCTTGCTTTAATGGACTCTACCTCAGTGCTTATCTTGGACTCCTCAATAAATAAAGATAAACTCTCTAAGAGCTTTATCCTTATCCAAGCTGAGTCCCTTCCACATTCTAGGACTCTTGTCCCTTACCCGCTTATCCCGGATTCTGATATCTTCGGAGATAACCTCGGCCTCTCTGAGATCACCTTGGCGTTATGACCAGGACACGTGGCACGTCGGCTAACACGTCGGCGTCACCTTGGCCACGTGTTGGTACTCAGAAAATATATCCCCACAACTGTCCCCTAGGTTCTATTACCTCGGCACCCTGAGGTGATAGAAGCTATATCAGTATGTCGGCTTAAAATTCCCCAGCCAAGATCACTTATACAGGCCGACATGTCTCTTTAAGAATAAGAATCTCAAGAGCTTCTTCATGCGTATGAGTTGTTATACATAATAACCCAACCGTTTAGGACATGTGTCTACCCCTTACTAGAGCGTATCTGTTACGCGCCTGTAAGTCAAATTTTTCTCGCGTGCGCCGTCCTAACGTATACGCTCTTTTAGGCACAATAATGACCGGTGGTTCGTCCACCCGGGGGCACTCCGATGAATAAGTCAGTAATCAAGTATCTCTCAAAGATAATCAATAGTGTTTAACTCACTGTTCTGAATCTAAATTGCGTACCTTAGACCCATGGGAGTGCCTTTCTTTTATAGTTAATTCCATCCTAATCTCAATAGAAGCCTTGCTTTAATGGACTCTACCTCAGTGCTTATCTTGGACTCCTCAATAGATAAAGATAAACTCTCTAAGAGCTTTATCCTTATCCAAGCTGAGTCCCTTCCACATTCTAGGACTCTTGTCCCTTACCCGCTTATCTCGGATTCCGATATCTTCGGAGATAACCTTGGCCTCTCTGAGATCACCTCGGCGTTATGACCAGGACACATGGCACGTCGGCTAACACGTCGGCGTCACCTTGGCCACGTGTTGGTACTCAGAAAATATATCCCCACAACTGTCCCCTAGGTTCTATTACCTCGGCACCCTGAGGTGATAGAAGCTATATCAGTATGTCGGCTTAAAATTCCCCAGCCAAGATCACTTATACAGGCCGACATGTCTCTTTAAGAATAAGAATCTCAAGAGCTTCTTTATGCGTATGAGTTGTTATGCATAATAACCCAACCGTTTAGGACACGTGTCTACCCCTTACTAGAGCGTATCTGTTACGCGCCTGTAAGTCGAATTTTTCTCGCGTGCGCCGTTCTAACGTATACGCTCTTTTAGGCACAATAATGACCTTTTTGCCGCCGTTTTTGCGTTTTAACAAAAATCAATTTTCTGTCTCTCTGTCTCTTCACTTTTGCATCCTTCAAGTTCTCGACTCTCTCTCTCTCTCTCTCTCTCTAGCTTCTTTCTGTAGTATACGCCATTGTTTTAGACTTCCAAGCTCTATAACTGCTTTTATTTCCTCTTCTCCGGTGAAGCTTTCTCTGTTCTGTCGTTTTTGCAACCGTCGTCTGACTTCGGTGACTTCCACATCGGCCTGACATTTTCTGGTAAGCCACTGTTCCTCTTGCAGTCAATTTCTCGTTGCTCTTCAAGAAGTTTTCGCTTCATCATTTGTTGCCATTGCTATTTTGCTCAAGTATTTGACTTATGAATAATGTATTCAAGCATATTTACCATATGCTTTTGTTTCTGCCCAATTTGTGTCTTGAATATGCACACACTTTTTACAAATTTTGCTCACTTCTGCCACTGTCCTTGGCCTCGCGCCCTTATGCACATTTTGTCACGAGTTTCTTGATAGTTCAGTACTGTTCTTGATTCTGAAACACATTCTTGTTTTTCTGTTTTCTGTGACTCTTCCAGATTCGTGCCTCCAATCTTCATTTCCATAGATCTAGGTTTGGGATTTGTTTGTAAAACCCACAGATTTTTTAGGAAAAACTGAAACGATTCCCCCACAGGTTTTGTGTATTCTTAGGCTTTAGCCGAGGTCCGTAAAACCCTAAAAAACACTCCCTTCTGAAAATCCAACTCCTTCAGTTAAGCCGATATCATGGGTATGTGGAAGCACATGGTAGACACCCCGACCAAGTTAAAGCACTTTTGGCGAGAGTTTGACATCCCGGCCGACATTCATCTAAGGTTGGCTAGGGAGGATGACTCTATCATGCCCACAACTGATTCTATGCCCTTTCCCGTTGTAGCCTTTATCGAGTGCGGACTTCGGCTCCCACTCAATATCCTTTTCCGTGAGACAATCCATTACTATAAGTTAAACCTAATACAGCTTGCCATCAATTCCTACCGAATCATAAATGGTATAATTGCCTTAGCCGAACAAGAAAATGCTAGGGTTACTTTAGCTGACATCCAATACTGCTACACCATGTGTGGCCTCAAAAAAGACACAAGCTATATTTACTACCTAAAACCGAGGTCTACAGAGTACAAAATTGTTGCCGACCTCCTAGACTTCAACAAGGGAGCTGGGGATGATTACTTCATTACCTTGGGGAACTGGGAGTTCGCTCCAGATGAGGACCTTCACCTCTACCCTCTTCCTCGAACAGTTTTTGTAGAGGGTAATGGTAAGAGCCCTATGTTCATACTTACATTGTCTTTAAAGTCTTCAATACTTCGTTTGTTTCTAATGTCTGTTTTTTTTGCAGCTCTTCCTCAGCCACCAAAGGGCTTCCGCCAGTCTTTCTTTCCCAGCAAAGACTTGAAGAAACTATTGGATTTGCCAGTCCACAAACGGAGAGCCCCTTTGGTACTTAACTTTATCCCGACCTACAAGTCGGTACTTCCCGACATCCCAAAGAAGAAGAAAAAGAGTCAGTCTCCTCCTTCTGCCACTACTCCTCTAGCTGCCTCTACATCTCGATCAGATCAAGGATCGACCTCAGATCCAGCAGAGCAGCCGTCAACATCGGCTTCATATCTGATCCCTCTGTCTCAACACCGACGACGATAATGAACTGTCTTTGCTGCTGAGATGGGTCGCCAAAAAGCAGTCGCCAAAGACCTCCTAGCTAACATTTCATCCACCTTAGATGCTCAGGCAGTACCAACTCAGCCTCCAAAGCCAAAACAAAAAAGGATAAAGAAGGCTCAACCCAAGGCAACGGCGACTCAGGTTGACACTGAGGACACCTTGCCAATCTCCAAATTGGCTGAGAGTGATAAGTCTCATTCTGCCGCCGAGAAGAGGCCTGCCGAGGCCCAACCATCCGAGTTTACCCTATCAAAGAGGCTGAGGTCATCCGCTACAACCACCTCGGGGTTTCTAAAGCATGATGCCCCCTGGGCCCCCCAAATCACGCTGGAGGATAAGCCAGTTAGGGCTAGCGATAGTGCCGCCGACATTAATGTCGACGTTGCCCTTAGTACCGCTCTGCTTCTTCTCGGCGATCTTAACCGAAACGCCGAGCTGAGCGAATATGAAAACTATGCTCTGATGCTCTAGTGCTCTGTTCAAGTAAGTCTCTTTATTCGGTAAGTTTTCTTTCTTTCTCTTCTTTTCATGCTTATAATAGTTTCTAATAACTTCTGTTCTGTTCACTTTCAGGCCATCCAGCATGGTCATTCTTTCTCAATGCAAGCCTTTGAGAATCGGAAGGAGCTGGTCGACAAGAAGAGAGAGGTTGCTAGTCTACAAAAGACTAATAAAAACTTGCAATCAAAGATGAAGACCTTGAAGGATCAAGCCGAGGCTGCTATCAAAGCTCAAAATGACGCCGAAGAAAAAGTGGAATCCACTGAGGCCATCAAGAAGGTTCTCGAGGCCCAAAAAAGAGAGGCCGAGGAAAAGATGTCCCAGGCCTAGAAAGAACTTCAAGATGCCCTGGCCACAAAAGAGGCCGAAGTCAAGGCCGCTGACGAGAAGGGATATAATGAGGGAGTGGCCGACGTTACGGCGGATTACGAGAAACAAGTAAAGCAGGCATGCAACAATGGTTTCACCCTTGGTTGGATGACTTTACTTAAAAAGCTCGAAATCCTCGATGACTCGCCCCTCAGGAACATCGACGTCCTTCCTCTGCCATTCCCCCCAACTCCAAGCTAATCTGACGACGATTCTGAGTCTGAAGAAGAGGCTCTGGTGAGGAAGTCACAGGAAGCTGCTGGGGCCAAGCCCCCTACTCAAAATGAGCAAGTCCTTGACTTAACTCAAGATAAGGAGGGTGAGGAGGTTCCTAAGGATGCTACTCTTGAGAAGGCATCTTCGGACGTGCTTCTTGCCGAGAAGAGCATTAATCAAACCATTCAGGAAATAGATGCCGAGCTTGTGGCTGAGAAGGCTGCCGAGGTGTCCTCCCAGCAGTCTTCTGAACTTCAAACCCAACCATCTGCTGTTGCTGAAGAGTCTTAATTTTGACGTTCTTTTCCTTTGTATTCTGTACTTTCGTTTTTCTTTTTTTGGAACAATTGTAAGCTTTGGCCGACATGGTATCTTTTGAATGTTAATACAATTTCATTTCCTGAATGCTTGTATCTTTGTCTTCTCTTTTCTACTCTTATACGTTTCCATACTTAGAATATTTTGCATATCTTCAAATGTGTACTTTACTGTGTAATCTTCTCGGGGTAAAATACCTCGATTAAATACACCAATCGTTCATATCAGCAAACGTTTAAAAATGATCTCGGCTATATATAACTTGTAAATTTTTCACAAATTTAAACAAGTGTTAAACATAACCTTAGTTTAACTTCAACTTGTAAATTTTTCACAAATTTCAACAAGTGTTAAACATGATCTCGGTCTAACTTCAACTTGTAAGTTTTTCACAAATTTCAACAAGTGTAAACATGATCTCGGTCTAACCTCAACTTGTAAATTTTTCACAAATTTCAACAAGTGTTAAACATGATCTCGGTCTAACTTTAACTTGTAAATTTTTCCCAATTTTCAACAAGTGTTAAAATCGTTTTCCAACTCTCTGCCTCCTAATGTGGACTTAAGTTCCACTTGGGTTCTCATTATACATGCATTCTGGAAACGTCGTTAACTATCATATCGATCACAAAAAAATCAAGCTTATTTATTACTTCGGCTAATAACAAAGAACAAGAAAATTTAATGAGACAAAACTTAAGATTGCAAGTATTCCAAGGCCTTGGCAACTCGTTGTCCTCATTATCCTCAAGCCGATATGTCCCATTTTCCAATACCGAGATGATTTTGTAGGGCCCTTTCCAATTTGGGCCAAGCTTGCCCTCTCTAGGATCCTTCTTATTGCCGATGACTTTTCTCAAGACAAGGTCACCGATTTGAAATTCCCTTGGGTTGACCTTTTTATTATAAGCTCTGGCAAGCTGCTGCTGGTATGCTGCGAGCTGAATTGTAGCTTTCTCCCTTCTTTCTTCTAGAAGATCCAAATCTTAAGCTAAGAGTATATCATTAGTTCCGTTCTTTACTCCCTGGGTTCTGATCCCTAGGATGCCGACCTCTAGCGGAATGACAGCTTCCGTGCCATAAGCCATGGCAAAAGGGGACTCCCCTGTTGATCTTCTCGGCGTAGTCCGATATGCCCAGAGTACATTGGGTAATTCGTCTACCCACTTGCCTTTTGCTGCTTGCAGCCTCTTCTTTATCCCATCCAGGATAACTTTGTTGGATGCTTCTGCTTGTCCATTGCTTTGGGGAAAGCTTGGGGTTGAAAATTAATTTTTGATTTTGAATTTTGCACAGAAGTTCTGGATTAGCTTACTGTCAAATTGTGTTCCATTGTCTGCAACTATTGCTCTTGCAATCCCAAACCGGATGATGATATTCTTCCATATGAAGCTCTTCACATCCACATCCCGAATCTTGGCAAGGGGTTCAGCTTCTATCCACTTGGTGAAGTAGTCTGTTGCCACCGGTAGGTACTTCCTTTGTCCAGTTGCTTGGGGGAGTTGACCAACGAGATCCATGCCCCATTGGGCAAACGGCCAAGGACTGGATACTGGATTTAGGTCTGCTACTAGTTGGTGTATCAGAGGTGCAAACCTTTGGCAATCGGCGTGGCTGTTATCATCTCGGCTAACCTGTTATAGTCTGTAATTCTGAAATAAGGCCACCAATCTGCCTACTTCCTTTGCGTATGCCGATATACATTCATCTCGGGTTGCGAACCCGCCTGTTGTTTGGTTGACTATAAGTTGAGAGTCACAAAAAACTATCACCTTATCTGCATCTACTGCTACTGCCAGTTTTAGTCCTGCAATTAGTGCTTCATATTCTGCTTCATTGTTTGAGGCCTTGAACCCCAAACGAATGGATTGTTCTAGTATCTGCCCATCTGGAGATACCAGTACTACTCCTGCCCATGCTCCTTGTCGATTTGAACTCCCATCAACAAACAGTCGAAAGGAGTCACCGATGTAAATGCTGCAGGGTCTTAGTTTTTCTTCTTCCCTCTGTTTTGTTGCCCTCGACTGGCACCTCTTTGATTGCTTGAAAGTCGTTCATCTCGGCTTGATGGATCCCGATATGAAATGGCTCCTAGAGTGAACTTGGCCACAAAGTCGGCCAAGACCTGGCCTTTGATCGCTGTTCTGGGTCTGTATTCTAGGTCATACTGCCCTAAGGCCACTGCCCATCTGGCTATTCTGCCTGTCAGATCTCCTTGCTGCAACAGGGACTTCAAAGGGTGTTCTGTTAGCACCACAATTTTGTGGGCTTGAAAGTAATAGTTTAGTTTCTTTGAAGCCATTACTAAAGCCAGCGTCAATTTTTCTAGGGGTAGATACATGATTTCTGCATCGGCCAGGGTTTTGCTTACATAGTAAACAACCCTTTGCTCCTATTTTTCTTCTCGGATTACCACTGCGCTTACTGCGTGCTCTAAAACTGCTAAGTACAAAAACAACTCCTCTTCAGGTTCTAGATTTGAGAGAACCGGAGCCGTGGTGAAATACTTCTTTAAGTCGGCTAGGGTGACTTCGCACTCTTTTGTCCATAAGAAGTCTGTGACCTTCTTCACTAAGCTGAAGAAGGGTTTGCATTTGTCAGAGCTTCTGCTTATGAACCTGTTTAGTGCTGCAGCCCTTCCAGTCAACATTTGCATCTGTTTTGCCGACATCGGGCTCTTCAGCTCTAGGATGGCCTTAATCTGATCTGGGCTGGCCTCAATGCCCCTTCTGGTCACCAGGTATCCCAAGAACTTACCAAATCCAACTGCAAATGCACATTTCGATGCATTGAGTAGGAGCCGATATATTTTAAGGATGTCAAAGACAGCTTTCAGGTCGGCCAAATGACCTTCAGGTTCCTTGGTCTTCACAACCATGTCATCGATGTAAACTTTCACCATTCCGCCAATCAGGTGTTTGAACATCTTGGTTACCAATATTTGGTAAGTTGCTCCTACGTTTTTTAACCCAAAAGGCATCACTCTGTAGCAATACAGCCCTTTTGGGGTGATAAACGCAGTCTTCTCTTCATCTGGGGGGTACATGGCTATCTGATGGTACCCCCTGTAGGCATCCAGGAAGCTCATCCTTCCATGCCCTGAAGTGGCATCTACCAGTTGGTCAATCTTGAGTAGAGGAAAACTGTCTTTGGGACAGGCTTTGTTCAAGCTGGTAAAGTCCACGCAGACCCTCCATTTACCATTCTTTTTCTTTACCACCACTGTACGTGATAGCCATGTCGGGTAATTTATCTCTCGAATGGCCTTGGCCTCCAGAAGTCTGTCTACTTCCTCTTCCACCGCTTCGACGTGAATCAATGTCGGTCTTCTTGCTCGTTGGATTACTGGTTTGGCCGACCTGTCAACGTTCAGTTTATGGCAAGTGACCTCGGGGTCAATGCCAGGCATTTCGTAAGGCGTCCAAGCAAACATCTCAATATTTGCTCTCAATAAAGCTTCTAACTCTTTTTCCTCTTCTTCGGCTAAGCCCAAGCCGAGAAGAAAGAAGCGTTATCCATCTCCCTCTTGGACGAGAATTTTCTTCAGTGCTTCTTCACTCTTCGCGGCTGGCTCCTTGCCGACATCCTCTAGGACTTCCACGTCCTCGTCTTCGATTTCTGTCTTCCCTAGTTCTCGTATGCTGCAAGTGGATTTCATTGCTGCCATGGAGCAGCTCTTTGCCTACAGCTGATCTTCTCTGACCTCCTCTATCCCATGCTCTTCTAGGAACCGCAATAGTTGATGCAATATTGAGGGAACTGCCCCCATTGCATGTAACCATGGCCTTCCCAAGATAACATTGTAAGGGGAAGGTGTGTCGATTACGGTGAACTCTATCTTTATTTTCTTTGTGCCAGCCTGCTCATCTAAGCTTGTTGCGCCCAGTGGCCATGTCGGCGTTCCATTGAACCCGACCATTGGGCCATTGGATTACTCCATATCGTCGGAGTGAAGGCCCAGCTCCTTGCAACATCTAACATACATGATGTCACAGGAGCTGCCTTGGTCAATCAAGATGCGCTTCACTTGGCACTCCCTAACCTGGAGGGATACTACCAAGGCATCGTTGTGCGGATGTTGTACCATCTCAAGGTCGACTTCAGTGAAGGACACCACCGGTCCCTGGTACTCGTCGGCCCGAGGTCTTTTCCGCCGGACCTGGTATACATGTTGTAGGTGCTTTGCTTTCTAAGTCTCCCCCCGTATTTCATTTTCGCTGACCTTCGAGTGGATTACATTGATTACCCGAGGTCTGCCTGCCTGTGGTTGCTGTGATGGGGGAGGTGGAGCTGCTGGTGTTTGAGGAAGTCTTGCTTGCTCCTCCCTTGTCCTGGCCTCATCTACAACGTCCCTTAAATGGCCCTGCCTTACCAGGTCTTCCAGGTGTGACTTTAGGGCTTTGCAACCCTGACTCAGGTGCCCATCTTCATTGTGGTAAGCACAATGATTGCCAAGGATTCTTCCCATAAATTCTCCTGGTACCCTAGCTAGTGCTCTGAAATAGGGTTGGGTTCGGATTTTGTCCAGGACTTTGTGAATTGGGATTCGAAATACAGTTGTGACTGCATGTGCAGTTCTCAGCCTTATCTCTTGCTTGTTGGATCTGTTGTTACCTCGGTCTCGCTTCGGTGAGCCGTTTGTTTTCTCTTGCTTTGTTGCCTTAATCCCTGTAGTGTCTTTTTCGGCTCTGGCGTATTTCTCAATTCTGGCCATGAGCTCTACCATACTTTTTGGCAATGTCTTTGCCAATGACTTTCGTAATGCGCAATCCTCTTTCAGGCCGTTCTTGAAAGACACGGCTGCCATCTCTTGGTTACATTCGGGAATTCGGCTGAACACCTCATAATACCTTTTTCCGTAGGCCCTAAGGCCTTCATCCTCACTGATCCTCATAGCCATCAGGGCGTCCACCCTTAATGGCTGCAATTTGTTCGTCACGAACCTGGCCACGAACATCTCAGCCAGGCTTTCCCAGGTCTTCACACTTTCCTTGGGCAATTTGTGAAACCAGTCCGATGCAATCTCACCGAAGGATGAGGGAAACACCTTGCAGAGCAACAGCTCGTTCCCAGTATACAGTGCCATTGAGTTCAGGTATAATTCGACGTGAAAGTTGGGGTCCGACTTACCATCATATACTTGGAACCTCGACATACTGAATCTTTTTGGGGCCTCAACTTTATCTAACTCTACCGAGAACGGTGTTCTCGGTTTAACTGTTGAAGTTACCTTGGCATGATCTTGCTTCCTCTTGAGGTAATCTCTCAAGTCCTCTTTGGTCCGCCCAAGAGGTCGGCTATCTCCTGAGTTCAGTCTCTTAGGAGCACTACTTTCAGCTTCGTTGTGAGCCCTTTTTGACCTTTCTCCATTGGTCGCCTCGAAGCACAACTCTTGCCTTTGAACATGTCGATGTTCTCTAGGGTCTGCCTCCTTGGTACGATGTGTCCTTCAATATTCTTCCCTTCTTGGCTCTCCTCGCCTGACCTCCCTTGAAGGTCGGTGAGAGAGTCTTTCGCTCCTGGCGTGCTGGGGGGCTATAGGTATTGTTTTCTACCCTTCCTTCTGGGCATGGGCCACTAGAATCGGCGTGTCCTACAGCGGGAATGGCGGCTGCATGACGTTATTTTGCATCATAAAATTGACGACCGATTGCAGGTCTACCAATTTATTTGCCATGGTCTTTACTTCATCGTCCCTCCGCAGGCATCTTTCTTTCTATACCTGGAGGTCATCCTTATTGTAGTAACCGCTTTAGTCTGTTTTCTCTGGTACGTCGCCCTCATGGCCGACGTCCTTTCCTCTGTGATTTTGGTCTTCATTGCAATTGTCCTCTTCAACGTTAAGGTCTACAGGTCTTCCACTCCCAGCAGGAGTGTTGTCCCCAATCTTCTCTTTCTGTCCGTTGCTGGCCATCTATTCTCCTTTCTTTCCTACAGTCGGCGCCAAATTGTGTGAGTGAATTTTCGGCCACACTGCCAACAAGGTATTCAGCTGGAGAACACTGGCAGAATAGGATTAGCACGAACAACTTACAACAGAAAGAAGAGACTCCGGTGGTGGTTCGTCCACCCGGGGGCACTCCGATGATTAAGTCAGTAATCAAATATCTCTCAAAGATAATCAATAGTGCTTAACTCATTGTTCTGAATCAAAATTGCGTACCTTAGACCTATGGGTGTGCCTTTCTTTATAGTTAACTCCATCCTAGTCTCAATAGAAGCCTTACTTTAATGGACTCTAGCTCAGTGCTTATCTTGGACTCCTCAATAGATAAAGATAAACTCCCTAAAAGCTTTATCCTTATCCAAGCTGAGTCCCTTCCTCATTCTAAGACTCTTGTCCCTTACCCGCTTATCCCGGATTCCGATATCTTCGAAAATAACCTCAGCCTCTCCGAGATCACCTCGGCGTTATGACCAGGACACGTGGCACGTCGGCTGATACGTCGACGTCACCTTGGCCACGTGTTGGTACTCAGAAAATATATCCCCACAGTGCCAAATAGGAGTTGGAAGTGGTACCCTCCAGAATTCCCTTGGGTAAATAAAAGTCAATGTGGATGGAGAGGTTAAAAGGGGAACTGACAAAGTTGGAATTGGTGGCTTAAGGGAGCTTCTATTTACACATCTCCATTTCCCTCTTTGTACACACTTAATGATAATTATTTTTATTATAATTTTATTTCTATGTGAAATTACTATTATGGACATCATACACAATTCAAATAAACACATCTGGAGGTTGAATGTCGAAAAAATAAAAGATAAAATCGAAATTCTACTTCCGAACAAGTTGTTTATT
Organism: Camellia sinensis; assembly: GCF_004153795.1. Lineage (NCBI taxonomy): Eukaryota > Viridiplantae > Streptophyta > Magnoliopsida > Ericales > Theaceae > Camellia > Camellia sinensis. The sequence goes on along the minus strand of NW_021029038.1, from coordinate 51,170 downwards.
TTCGAAATGCTACTTCCGAACCAATTGTTTATTGAAAAAGATGTGTATAGAATGTAATAGATGTGTGGGGTTATATTTTTTGAGTACCAACACGTGGCTAAGATGACGCCGACGTGTCAGCCGAGGTGCCACGTGTCCTGGTCATGACGCCGAGGTTATCTCGGCGAGGCCGAGGTTACCTCCGAAGATATCAGAATCCGAGATAAGCGGATAAGGCACAAGAGTCCTGGAAAAGGGGAAGACTACAGTTGGGAAATGATAAGACTCTTAGGGAGTTTATCCCAATCCTACTGGGAGTCTAAGATTGATAGTAATCCTAAGTCCATTGAAGCTAGGCTCCTGTTGGGAAAATGATTGAGTTAGCTATAAAAGAGAGGCACACCCATGGATCTAAGGTACGCAATTTATATTCTGAATAGTAAGTTTAACACTATTGCTTATCTTTGAGAGATATACTGACTTGATCGTCGCAGTGCCCCTGGGTGGACGAACCACCGCCGGAATCTTCTCTTTCTGTTGCAGGTTAGTCAGGTGTCATCTATTCTGCCAGTGTTCTCCAGCTGAATACTGAGTTGGGCAGTGTGATCGAAAAATCACTCACATAATTTGGCACCGTCTGTGGAAAAGAAAGGAGAATAGATGGCCAGTAACGGACAGAAGGAAAAGATTGGGGACGACACTCCTGTTGGGAGTGGGAGACCTATTGACCTTGATATCACAGGAGACGAATGCAACACAGAAACTCGTGACCAGAATCACGGAGTGAAAGACGTCGGCCAGACTGGCGACGCACTAAAGAAACCAGATCGAAGTGGATACTACAACGAGGACGACCTCCAGGTTTGGAATGATAGGTGCCTACGGAGGGACGAAGAGGTAAAAGAGATGGCAAACAAATTGGCAAACCTGCAGCCGGTCGTCAATTTCATGATGCAAAATAATGTCATGCAGCTACCGTTCCCGCTGCAGGACACGCCGATTCCAGCGGCCAATGCCCAGAAGGGAGGGCAGGAAACAATCCCCATAGCCCCTCAGCACAACGGGAGCGAAAGATACTCTCACTGACCTTCTAGGGAAGTCGGACGAAGAAAGTCAAGAAGAGAAGAATCACGGAGGACGCATCGCACAAAGGAGGCAGATCCCAAAGGACATCGGCATGTTCAGGGGCAAGCACTATGCTTCGATACAACTCATAGAGAAGGGTCGAAAAGAACTCACCACAAAGCTGAAAGTAGCGCACCAAAAAAACTGAAAGCAGGAGATAGTCGAGCTCTTAGGTGGACGAATGAGGACTTAAGAGATTACCTCAAGAGGAAGCAACAGAATGCCTATGCCGAGGTAACCTCCCCAGATAAGCCGATGACACCATTCTCGGTGGAATTGGACAGGTTTGAGGCACCGAAGAGATTCAGTATGCCGAGGTTTCAAATATACGATGGTAAGTCAGACCCCAACTTTCACGTTGGACTATATTTAAACTCAATGGCATTGTAAAGTGGGAATGAGCCGTTGCTCTGCAAAGTGTTCCCCTCATCTTTCGGGGAGATTGCATCAGATTGGTTCCACAAATTACCAAAGGGAAGCGTGAAGACTTGGGAAGGCCTGGCCGAGATATTCGTTGCCAGGTTCGTGACAAACAAGCTACAGCCATTAAGGGTGGACGCATTGATGGCCCTGAAGATCAGCAAGGATGAAGGCCTTAGGGTCTATGCAAAAAGATATTATGAGGTGTTCAACCGAATACCCGAATGCAATCAAGAGGTGGCGGTCGTATCCTTCAAGAACGGCCTAAAAGACAACTGTCCACTATGAAAGTCTTTGGCAAAGACATTGCCAAAAAGTATGGAAGAGCTCATGGCGAGAATCGAGAAGTATGTCAGAGCCGAAGAAGACACGTCGGGGACTAAGGAGATAAAGCAAGAGAAAGGAAACGGCTCGCCGAAGCAAGGCCGAGGTAACAATAGATCAAGAAAAACAAGAGGCAGAACTGAGGGCCACACAGCCAGTAACAACTGTGTTTCGAATCCCGATTCCCAAAGTCCTGGACCGGATTTGGAACCAACCCTATTTCAGGACACCAGCGAAGGCACCAGAATAGTTTATGGGAAGGAACGTTGGCAGACATTGTGCTTACCACAATGAAGATGGGCACACGACTCAGGGTTGTAAAGCCTGAAAACACACTTGGAAGAACTGGTGAGGCAAGGCCATCTGAGAGACCTCGTCGATGAGGCCAGGACAAGGGAAGCACAGGCAAGACTGCCTCAGGCACCAGCAGCTCCGCCTCCTCCAACACAGCAGCCACAAGGACCTCGGGTAGTCAATGTAATTCACTCGAAGGTCAACGAGAACGAAATTAGGGGGGAGACCCAGAAGGTGAAGCACCTACAACATGTCTACCAAGTCGGGGAGAAGAGACATCAGGAAGAGGAACGCCAAGGACCAATAGTGTCCTTTTCAGAAACCGACCTTGAGATAGTACAGCATCCATATAATGATGCCTTGGTAGTATCCCTCCAAGTTGGGGAGTGCCAAGTAAAACGCATCCTGATTGACCAAGGCAGCTCTTGGGACATCATGTATGTTCGATGTTACAAGGAGCTTGGCCTTCACCCAGACGATATGGAGCAATCCAATAGCCCAATGGTCGGGTTCAATGGAACGCCGACATGGCCACTGGGAACAACCAGCTTGGAGGTGCAGGCGGGCACTAGGAAGGTAACAACAGAGTTCACCGTAATCGACACACCCTCCCCTTATAACATCATCTTGGGAAGGCCATGGTGGTATGCAATGGGGGTTGTTCCCTCAACACTGCATTAACTATTACGGTTCCCAACAGAGCGTGGGATTGAAGAGGTCAGAGGAGATCAGCTGCAGGCGAAAAATTACTCCATGGCAGCAATAAAATCCACCTGCAGCATTCGAGAACCAGAAAAGGCAGAGATCGAAGACGAGGATGTGGAGGTCCTAGAAGATGTCGGCAATAAGCCAGCCGAGAAAAGTGAAGAAGCACTGAAAAAAATCCTCGTCCAAGAATGGGATGAAGAACGTTTCTTTCTTCTCAGCTCGGGCTTAGCCGAAGAAGAGGAAAAAGAATTGGAAGGTTTTTTTAGAGCAAACATTGAGGTGTTCGCGTGGACGCCTTACGAAATGCCAGGCATTAACCCTGAGGTCACTTGCTATAAGCTGAACATTGAAAGGTCGGCCAAACCTGTAATTCAACGAGCAAGAAGACCGACGATGGTACACGTCGAAACAGTGGAAGAAGAAGTAGACAGACTTCTCGAGGCCAGGGCCATTCGAGAGGTAAATTACCCGAGATGGCTATCGAACACAGTAGTGGTGAAGAAGAAGAACGATAAATGGAGGGTCTGTGTAGACTTTACTAGTTTAAACAAAGCCTGTCCCAAAGACAGCTTTCCTTTACCCAAGATTGACCAGCTGGTAGACGCCACTTCAGGGTATGAGAGGATGAGCTTCCTGGATGCATACAGGGGGTACCATCAGATAGCCATGTACCCCCTAGATGAAGAGAAGACTGCGTTTATCACCCCCAAAGGACTGTACTGCTACAGAGTGATGCCTTTCGGGTTGAAAAACGTATGAGCGACTTACCAAAGGTTGGTAACCAAGATGTTCAAACATCTAATTGGCAGAACGGTGGAAGTCTACATCGACGACATGGTCGTGAAGACCAAGGAACCTGAAGGACATCTAGCCGACCTCAAAGAAGTATTTGAAATCCTTAAGACATATTGGCTCCGACTCAATGCCTCAAAGTGTGCATTCGGAGTTGGATCTGGTAAGTTTTTAGGATACCTGGTGACCAGAAGGGGCATTGAGGCCAGCCCAGATCAGATCAAGGCCATCCTAGAACTGAAGAGCCCGGCATCGGCAAAACAGGTGCAGATGCTAATTGGAAGGGCCGCAGCCCTGAATAGATTCATCAGCAAAAGCTCAGACAAGTGCAGACCTTTCTTCAACTTAGTGAAGAAAGCCACAGACTTCCCGTGGACTGAAGAATGCGAGGCCGCCTTGGTCGACCTAAAGAAGTATCTGACCACAGCTCCAGTCCTTTCAAATCCAGAACCTGGAGAGGAACTGTTTTTATACTTAACCATTTCAGAGCATGCGATAAGCGTAGTAGTAGTCTGAGAAGACAAAGGGGAACAAAGGGTTGTTTACTATGTAAGAAAAACCTTGGCCGATGCAGAAATGAGGTATCTACCCTTAGAAAAATTAGCACTGGCTTTGGTAATGGCTTCAAAGAAGTTGAACCATTACTTCCAGGCCCATAAAATTGTGGTGCTAACAGAACACCCCTTGAAGTCCTTACTCCAACAAGGAGACCTGACAAGAAGAATAGCCAGGTGGGCAGTCACCCTAGGCCAGTATGGCCTGGAGTACAGGCCAAGGAGAACAATCAAAGGCCAGGTTCTGGCCGACTTCGTGGCCGAGTTCACGCTAGAATCCATCGAACATCGGGCTCCGTTGAGCTAGGGTGAACGATGTCCAAACAAGCAAGGAGAAGCTCAGCCAAAAGCAAAAGAACAAAAAAAAAGAGGAAAAACTCAGACCCTGCAGCATTTACATCGGCGACTCCTTTCGACTGTTCGTTGATGGGAGTTCAAACCGACAGGGAGCGGGGGCAGGAGTAGTGCTGATATCTCCAGATAGACAGATAGTGGAACAATCCATTCGTTTGGGGTTCAAAGCCTCAAACAACGAAGCAAAGTATGAAGCATTGATTGTAGAACTGAAGCTGGCAGTAACAATAGAGGCAAACAAGGTAATAGTCTTCTGCGACTCCCAGCTCATTGCCAACCAGACAACGGGCGAGTTTGCTGCCCGAGATGAACGGATGTCGGCCTACGCAAAGGAGGTCATCAGGCTGGCAGCCTTGTTTCAGAACTGCCCACTACTTCAGGTTAGCCGAGATGATAACAGCCACGCCGATGCGTTGGCCTACCTAGCTAGTACAGTACAACCAGGAAAAGCAAGGACAATAATGATCGACTATTTGTCAGGCCCGAGCGTCGAGCCACTATCCACAGAGCATGAAGCAATATGTATGTGGAGATGCAATAATAATATTCCTTAAAAAGGGGAAACTGCCAGATGATCATAAAGAAGCACACAAGATCAGACTGAAGTCGGCAAGATTCAGTCTGACAGCAGAGGGGCATCTCTACAAAAGATCTTTTACTGGTCTCCTTTTGAGGCGTGTGCATCCTTCACAAATTGAAGACTTCTTGTATGAGATACATAAAGGAGTATGTGGAAGCCACACTGGGGGTAGGTCACTTGCTCATAGGACCATTACTCAGGGGTGCTGGTGTCCCTATATGCAGAAAGATGCTAAAGCCTATGTCAAAAAGTGTGAGAAGTGTTAGATGTTTGCACCTTTGATACACCAACCAGCAGTAGACTTGAACCTAGTGTCTAGCCCTTGGCCATTTGCCCAATGGGGCATGGATCTTGTTGGACAACTGCCTCAAGCGACTAGACAAAGGAAGTTCCTGCTAGTGGCAACAGATTACTTCACCAAGTGGGTCG
>NW_021029038.1:32951-44719 GCF_004153795.1 Camellia sinensis | reverse complement strand
TCTCTAGAATACATGTATAATGAGAACCCAAGTAGAACTTAGGTTCACATGAGGGGGCAGAGAAAACCGAAATCATTGTTTAACACTTGTTGAAATTTGTGGACAATTTACAAGTTGAAGTTAAACCGAAATCATTGCTTAAACACTTGTTGAAATTTGTGGACAATTTACAAGTTAAAATTAAGCCAAGGTTAAACACTTGTTAAAATTTTTTGAAAAAATTTATAAGATGAAACCAAGGTTATGCCAAGAAAAATACTGGGGTACTTTGTCGAGGTAAAACATCAGTTTGTATAACCGAGGTGTGTCACCCCCAAAAGATTGCACGAGGATTGACGTATATATTAAAGATATGCAAAAATATTCCAAGTATAAAGGCATACAAAGCAAGCATGCAACCATTCAAAAACAAAAGAGTTATTGTATTAAAAACACATCGGCAATGTGGAGAAGTTTACAGTACTTCAAAAAAGAAAAACAAAGTACAGGAAAAGAAGGGAAAAACATAAGGCTAAGACTCCTCAGCAGTAGCAGTTGGTTGAGTTTGAAGTTCAAACGATTGTTGGGAAGACATCTCAGCAGCCTTATCCGTCGCGAGTTTGGTGTCAATTTCTGCAAGAGTTTCATCTAGGCTCTTGTCGGCAAGGGGAACGACGGCCGATGTCTTCTCAGCCGCAACATCTTTTGGGACCTCTTCACCCTCCTCATCTTGAGTCAAGTCCACGACTTGCTCATTCAGAGAAGGGAACTTGGTCCCAGTAGTCTCCTTTGATTTCCTCACCAAAACTTCCTTCTCAACCTCATCCTCGAATCATAATTGTTGTCAGATTGACTGGGAGGTGGAGTTGGAGAGAATGACAGGGGAATGGCATTGGCGTTCCTCAAGAAGGAGTCTTCAGGGACATCAAGTTTCTTCAGCAAAGTCATACAACCAAAGGAGAAACCCTTGTTGCATGCTTGCTTGACTTGCTTTTCATAGGCCTCTGTGACATCGGTCATGCCCTGGGCATACGCCTTCTTGTCGGCATCCTTGATTTCGGCCTCTTTGGTGGCCAAGGTGTCTTGAAGTTCTTTTTGGGCCTGGGCCACTTTTTCCTCGGCTTCTCTCTTTTGGGCCTCAAGAACCTTCTTGATGGCCTCAGTTTGTATAACCGAGGTGTGTCACCCCGAGAAGATTGCATGAGGATTGAAGAATATATTAAAGATATGCAAAAACATTCCAAGTATGGAGGCATACAAAGCAAGCATGCAAGCATTCTAAAGCAAAAGAGTTGTTGTATTAAAAACACATTGGCAATGTGAAGAAGTTTACAGTACTTCAAAAAAAGAAAAACAAAGTACAGAAAAAGAAAGGAAAAACATAAGGCTAAGACTCCTCAGCAGTAGCAGTTGGTTGAGTTTGAAGTTCAGACGATTGTTGGGAAGACATCTCAGCAGCCTTATCTGCCGCGAGCTCGGCGTCAATTTCTGCAAGAGTTTCATCCAGGCTCTTGTCGGCAAGGGGAACGACAACCGATGTCCTCTCAGCCGCAGTATCTTTCGGGACCTCTTCACCCTCCTCATCTTGAGTCAAGTCCAGGACTTGCTCATTTAGAGAAGGGGACTTGGTCCCAGTAGTCTCTTTTGATTTCCTCACCAAAACTTCCTCCTTGGCCTCATCCTCAGAATCAGATTCGCTGTCAGATTGACTGGGGGGTGGAGTTGGAGGGAATGGCAGGGGAATGGCATCGGCGTTCCTCAAGGAGGAGTCCTCAGGGACATCAAGTTTCTTCAACAAAGTCATCCAACCAAGGGAGAAACCCTTGTTGCATGCTTGCTTGACTTGCTTTTCATAGGCCTCCGTGACATCGGCCATGCCCTGGGCATACGCCTTCTCGTTGGCGTCCTTGATTTCAACCTCTTTGGTGGCCAAGGCGTCTTGAAGCTCTTCTTGGGCCTGGGCCACTTTATCCTCGGCCTCTTTCAGCTGGGCTTGAAGGACTTTGTTTATCGCCTCAGCAGCACCAACCTTCTCCTCAGCTTCGTCTTTTGCTTTAATAGCGACCTCGGCCTGGTCCTCCAGGGTCTTCATCTTGGATTGCAAGTTTTTATTGGTTTTTTGAAGGCTGGAGACCTCCCTCTTCTTTTCGGCTAGCTTCTCACGGTTCTCAAAAGATTGAACTGAGAAAGAATGGGCGTGCTGGAAGTTGCTAGATAAAGATACTTACTTGAACGGAACGTTGAAGCATCAAAGCGTAATTTTCATACTCGCTCAACTCGGCGTTTCGGTCAAGATCGCTGGGGAGAAGCAGAGTAGTACTGAGGGCTACGCCGACGTTGATGTCCTCAGCGCTATCGTTGGCCATGACAGGCTTATCTTCCACAGTGATTGTGGGGGCCCAGGGGGCATCAGGCTTTTTAGGCCCCGAGGTCGTTGCAGAAGATGACCTCGGCCTTTTGGATTTGGTAGATTCAGATGGAAGTGTTTCAGTGGACCTCTTCGCAGGGACAGAGGCAGTTTTCTCACTCAGAGCTAGTTTGGAAATTGGCAAGGTATCCTCAGAATCAATTTGAGGCACCTTTGCCTTTGGCTGAGCCTTTTTGATTCGTTTTGGCTTTGAAAGAGGCTGGGTTTGTGTTGGCTGAGTGTCAACGTCAGAAGGAATGCTGGCTAAGAGATCTTTAGCAACCGATTTTTGGCGGCCCATCTCAGCAGCAATAACAAGTCGTCGACGACGTTTTCGTTGAGATAGTGGAATCAGGTATGGAGCCGAGGTTGAAGGTTGCTCAGCTGGATCAGAGGTTGATCCTTGGTTTGTCCGAGATGTGGACGCGGTTTGTGGAGTTGTGGCAGATGGTGGAGAAAGGCTTTTCTTCTTCTTTTTTGGGACGTCGGGGAGAGCTGACTTGTAAGTGGGGATAAAGTTGAGAAGCAGAAGGGCCTTCTGCTTGTGAACTGGTAAATTCAGTAGTTTCTTTAAGTCTTTGCTGGGAAAGAAAGACTGACGGAAGCCCTTTGGTGGCTGAGGAAGAACTGCAAAACAGAAAAAAGCATAGACATTAGAACAGAATGTTAAAAACTTTATACAAGAAAGTAAGAAAAATGTGTAAATGGTGGCCCTTACCAGCTCCTTCCCCGAAAACTGTACGACTTAAGGGATAAAGATGGAGGTCATCGTTTGGCTGAAACTCCCAGTTTCCCGAGACGATGAAGTAATCATCTCCTGCTCCCTTGTTGGAATCAGGGAGGTCGGCAAATGATTTTGTATTCAGTGGACCTCAGCTTAAGGTAATAAATATGACCTTTTTCTGATTTCAGGTGACACATGGTATAACAGTACTGGAAATCGGCAAGAGTTATCCTAGCACTCTCTTGTTTGGCTAAAGTTATGGTACCGTCAATAACTCGGTAAGAGTTGATGGCAAGTTGCATTGGGTTCAACTTATAGAAATGAAGGATTTGACGGAAAAAAGGGTCAAGTGGAAACCTAAGTCCACACTCAATAAACGCAACCACTGGGAAAGGCATGAGGTTTTCATTGGGCATGATAGAGTCATCCTCCCCAGCCAACCTCAGATGAACGTCGGCTGGGATTTCGAACTCCTGCCTAAAGTACCCTAATTTTTTTGGGGTATTTACCCTATGTTCCCACATACCCATGACGTCGGCTTAAATGGAGATATTGGATTTCAGGAAAAAGTATTTTTGGAGGGTTTAAAGGACCTTGGCTAAAAATCTACAAATATGCTATGATAAGGGTTTGTATGGATCTAGAAGGAATTTGTTTCAGTTTTTCCTAAAAATTGTGGGTTCTACAAACAAGTCCCAAACTTAAAGCTGTGGAGATGAAGATTGAAGGAACGAATCTGGAAAACAAAAAAACAGGGATCCGTTTCAGAAACAAGAATGGTGATGAAGACATCAAGAAATCAAGACAAAAAGATTGCACAAGTGTATCAGGCCAAGAATAGTGGCAGAAAGCAACAGGCATGTGAACAGTGCGAGTGTTCAAGACATGGACAAAGAGCAAAATTATGAAATAAACATGTTCAGATACATGATTCGCAAATCAAATATTCGAGTAAAATAGCAATGGCGACTAAATGATAAAACATAATTTCATGGAACACGACAAGAACTGTAAACCAGGAGGAATGGTGACTTAAGAAAAGAGGCCGATGCTTGAGATCGCCGAAATCAGAAGAACGGCGGCAGCAGAACAGATTGGCAAGAACTTTAACGGAAGAAATGGATGGAGCAAGTTGCAGAGCTTCAGAGCATGGAAAAATGGAGGATTAGAGGAAGCTAGAGAGAGAAAGAGTTCTGAATAAAGACAATGAAAAGTGAAAAAAACAAAAAGGGGAAACAAGTTTTGTCAAAAACTTGAAACGGCGACCAAAGAGGGCAATTAATGCGCCTGGAATAGCGAATGCGTCAGACGGCGCATGTAGGCGTGAAACGACTTATAAGCACGTCCAGAGTACGATCTAATAAGGAAAAAACATGTGGCTAAACGGTTGAGTTGTTATGTATAACAACTCATAGACAGCTCAGAGCTTGGAAAAATGGAGGATTAGAGGAAGCTAGAGAGAGAAAGAGTTCTGAATAAAGACAATGAAAAGTGAAAAAAACAAAAAGGGGAAACAAGTTTTGTCAAAAACTTGAAACGGCGACCAAAGAGGGCAATTAATGCGCCTGGAACAGCGAATGCGTCAGACGGCGCATGTATGCATGAAACGACTTATAAGCACGTTCAGAGTACGATCCAGTAAGGAGAAAACACGTGGTTAAACGGTTGAGTTGTTATGTATGACAGCTCATACGTGTGAAGGAGCTCTTGGAATTCTTGATCTTTAAGAAGACATATCGGCCTACGATGATGATCTCGGATTAAGCCGATGTACTAGCATGAGGTACTGATATAGGTTCCATCACCTCAGAATGTCGAGGTAATAGAACCTAGGGGGCAGTTGTGGGGTTATATTTTCTGAGTACCAACACGTGACTAAGGTGACGCCGACGTGTCAGCCGAGATGCCACGTGTCCTAGTCATGACGCCGAGGTTATCTTGGCGAGGCCGAGGTTACCTCCGAAGATATCGAAATCTGAGATAAGAGGATAAGGCACAAGAGTCCTGGAAAAGTAATAGAACCTAGGGGGCAGTTGTGGGGTTATATTTTCTGAGTACCAACACGTGACTAAGGTGACGCCGACGTGTCAGCCGAGATGCCACGTGTCCTGGTCATGACGCCGAGGTTATCTTGGCGAGGCCGAGGTTACCTCCGAAGATATCGGAATCTGAGATAAGCGGATAAGGCACAAGAGTCCTGGAAAATGGAAAGACTACAGTTGGGAAAGGATAAGGCTCTTAGGGACTTATCCCAATCCTACTGGGAGTCTAAGATTGATAGTAATCCTAAGTCCATTGAAGCTAGGCTCTTGTTGGGAAAAAGATTGAGTTAGCTATAAAAGAGAGGCACCCCCGTGGGTCTAAGGTACGCAATTTATATTCTGAATAGTAAGTTTAACGCTATTGATTATCTTTGAGAGATATACTGACTTGATCGTCGGAGTGCCCCCAGGTGGACGAACCACCGCCGGAATCTTCTTTTTCTGTTGCAGGTTAGTCAGGTGTCATCAATTCTGCCAGTGTTCTCCAGCTGAATACTGAGTTAGGCAGTGTGATCGGAAAATCACTCACACAAGGTGTGTGCAAAGCGAATAGAAGCTCCCGTGGCTTAATTAGGGACTGATCTGGGCTCTGGCTTGGGGACTTTTTCAAAAGCATGGTTGGAGTGTCAGTTGAGCAATATTCCAAGGCTTAGAGCATTCATACCAAATTTTTTAATTTGTTAGTTAAATTAAAGCTATTTTATTATTTTAATTACTCACCTTTTAACACCTACTATATTAAACTCTTTATTTTAATTTATTCTTATTAAATATTATTTTCTTATTATATTTGTTAGTCTTTCTTTTTTATTAAATTGATAAGTTACCAGCTAAACAATTTTTAAAAAAAGCAAAAAAAAAAAGGCCTTTGACCAGTTGACCGGCCAGACATCCGGTAACACACAAATAGCGATAAATAGTGCCTCGTTTGTTGTAACAAGTTACTGTAATCATCGTATATTTTAACGAGCTATAAGAGCATCTATATTAAGCTCTTCAAAATAATTTTTTAGCTAAAAACTTCAAAAAATCAACTCCATCAAACTCACTTACAGCTCGTCAAAATATACGATGGCTACAGTAACTCGTTACAACAAACGAGGCACTGTTCATCGCTATTTGTGTATTACCGGATGTCCGCCCGAAAGTCAGGCTGGTAAACTGGTCAACGGCCTTTTTTTTTTTCTTTGCTTTTTTTAAAAAATATTTGACTGGTAACTTATCAATTTAATAAAAAAGAAAGACTAACAAATATAATAAGAAAATAATATTTAATAAGAATAAATTAAAATAAAGAGTTTAATATAGTAGGTGTTAAAAGGTGAGTAATTAAAATAATAAAATAGCTTTAATTTAACTAAAAAATTAAAGAGTTTGGTGTGGATGCTCTAAGGGAGTTTGATGGAGTTGATTTTTTAAAATTTTTAGCTAAAAATTTATTTTAAAGAGTTTGATACAGATGCTCTTGTTTCAGAGTTGTGGTGGAATTTGATGTCCAAGTTGCCATTGAGCTTATCGATCACTCCAGTCAAGCGCATCCGGAGCATAATATTGTGATGGAAATTTGTAGGCTCATTGCAAGGAATTGGAACTGCTCCTTGCAATTTGTGTGTCATGAATGAATGTTTGTGCGGATGCAATGGCGGCAAAAGGCCTAAGAGCCATGATGGAGTTGCAAGTTGTTCACACCCCTCCCTTGTCAATTCGACCCTTGTTAGTCTGGGATGAATAATGATATATACTTCTAATTTGAGAGTTCTAAATGGAGCATTAGTGAGGTGAAAGAGAGAGACAGTAGAGAGAGAGATAGAGAGAGGAGTGTGAGCACCACCTTCACATGGGTACACTCCACATCATTTGAGTTACATTAGAACTCTCAAATTAGAGCTCTCAAACATTATTGGTCTGGGATTTAGCCGATTGTCTTAGTTTCTTCTTCTTGTGTTTTGACCTTAGGGCCTCAATTCCATCAAATATATATATATATATAAAATAAAGATTGAGAGTTCTAATTTTAAAATTTTAAAGAGAGCTCTAGTGATGTGACAAGAAATAAGGCCCATATGTGATATAATGTGTATATCTATGTTTTTTTTTTTTTTTTTTTTTTACATCACTAGAGCTCTCTTTAAAATTTTAAAATTATAACTCTCTATCATTGTCAATATATATATAGCTACTGACATTTAATTATTTTATTTTTTTTGGATAAATTGCAAGTATACTCATTTCGATTTGGTTAAAATATAAATTATCTCTTATAATTTTAAAAATTACAAATATCTACTTGTCAATTTTTTTTTAATAGAATTTTTTATTTAATAGAATTAACAAAAAAAAAATATCTTAACTACTCTTTTATACAATAATAAAATTAATACATATATATTATGTCAAATGGCTAAAGCATTCATTATATATATATGTATATATAACAATTGAATAGGACAAAACTGATTCAGTTTAATCACTCCAAATTGAAATTTCACAAAAATGCTTATAACCAAGCCAAGCCTTAAGTCCCATCAAATGGGGTCGGCTACATGAATCCGTCTTCTCCACGCGGCCCTATCAAAGGCCATTTCATTAGTCAAATTAAGTAGATCCAAATCTCTATTTACAATGCTAGCCAACATTAATCTAGGCCTATCCCGTCCCCTGACACTTCCATCTACCGTTACCGTTACAGTATCGTATCTCTTCACTACTGTCTCTGTTGGTCTTCGTTGAATATGACCAAACCATCTCAGTCGATTCTCTCAACTTATCTTCTATCGGTGCTACTCCTACCCATTCCCGAATACACTCGTTCCTAATTCTATCTTGTCTAATCTTGCCACACATTCACCTTAGCATCCTTATCTCAGCCACACTCATCTTATCTACATGTTTCTTGGTTGCCCAATATTTCGTCCCATACAACATCGCTAGTCTAATAGCCGTTCTATAGAACTTAGCTTTTAATCTAGTGGATATTTGTTTGTCGCACAGTATCCCAGACGCACTTCTCCATTTACACCATCCCGCCTTAATTCTATGGGCCACATCCGCATCAATCTCCCTCGCTGTTGTGATAATTGACCCTAAATAACGAAAATGTTCACTCTTAGGCAGTTCTTGGTTCTCAATCTTCACTTCTCCTCTGCTTTCATTGTTATTATTACTAAATTTACACTTCATGTACTCTGTCTTATTTCTGCTTATCCGGAATCCCTTAGATGCAAGAACTTTTCTCTAACTCTCCAACTTTGTGTTAACTCCTTCTCTAGCCTCATCCACTAATACGATATCGTCTGCAAAAAGCATACACCATGGTACGTCATCTTGAATATTTTTCGTCAACTCATCTATAACTAAAGCAAAAAGATAAGGACTTAAGGTAGATTCTTGGTGTAATCCTACAGTGATAGGCAATTCATTTGTCTCTCTAGTAGGTGATTTAATAGTGGTCACCATCTCTTCATATATGTCCCTAATCACATCAATGTAACCTTTTGTCATCTCTTTCTTCTATAACACCCACCATATTATATCCCGAGGCACTCTATCATATACTTTCTTAAAGTCGATAAACACCATATGAATGTCTCTTTTATTTTCTCTATACTTTTCCATTACTCTTTTCAAAAGATAGATCGCCTCTATTGTTAACCTGCCAGGCATAAATCCAAATTGATTCTCTGACACCTCTATTATATCCCGCAATCGGCATTCTATCACCCTCTCCCACACTTTCATTATATGACACATCAATGCTTCGAACAATAGTCCGGGAGGACTTTATTCTTATCCCATGGAGGAGGGGTGCGAGAAACCCATGGGAATTGGTAATCCCATGGGATTATTTTGTTGAAATGTCCATTTTACCGTTATGCTATTTACTTTTCACAATTAGAAATGATTAAAATAGGTCTTTTGAACATTTATTAAATTATTTTTTAGTGTTGTAATTTAAAATTATATATTAAATAAAAAAATTTAATTATAAATTATGGCCTTATTAAATTTAAAATTTTTTTAGTGTTGTTAAAATATTAATTTTACTATATTAAATTAAATTTTTTTTTTAGTGTTGTTATTTAAAAGTTATATATACTAAATAAAAAATATTTAAATATAAATTTAAATTTATTTAAAAATGGTAATAAATTATAAATTATGGCTCTTATTAAATTAAATTTTTTTAGTGTTGTTGAAAATTTAATTTATTATATTAAATAAAATTATTTTTTATTTGTCTTAATTTAAAATTATATATTAAATAAAATATAAATTATTAAATTATATTTAATTGAAAATAATAAATTAATAAATTAAAAAATATTGTGCAAAAAATAAATAAAACAAATTTTTATTAATCTAGTTAAAAATTTAATTAAAATATTTAAAGCTATGTTTAATATTGCTATTTCTTAGAAAATAATTGAAAATGATTTAAAAATAGTCATTTTGAGTATTTATTCTACTCCCATAATTATCCCAAACGAAACATTGGATTAACTAAAAATAGTTCCAATCCAGACATCTAATCTCATGTGACTAAACAACATAGGATACAAATTAGTCTAACCAAATAATCCCGGGACAATGATCCTAGGGACTAATAGTCGATAATTACAATCGCCCTTTATTCTAGTCTGTCCAAACAAACACACCCTTAAACGGCACCTAGAGTTTAGATTTGAAGGGGTCGCATAGGGAGATAAGTTTGTTTTTGGATACTACATTTAGGCTCTGTTTTGGGTTATATATATATAGTGTGAAACATTCGTTGTTGAATAATCAACTATTTATGAGCAATTCAACATAGGTTGTCAAAGAATCTCTCCAAACATGTTTATGCTGAGTCATCGTATGATCCACACTTAATCTTATGTAACTCACCCATTTTTGTGTAAGTCAATTTTAATCATGTTGGCTTGCCTTTAATCCGACTGTTTCATTCACTTTTCCTTCTTGGGAATTTTTTCTTTGTATTTATTGAGAATTTGCGGTCAATTACGGATGCTTATATAATTTTTTTAGAAAAAACTTAGGTCCACGCCTCGGTTGTTGGAAGGCTTAAATTTTTTTTTTTTTTTTTTTTTTAAAAAAAAATTTATGGAAGGAGATGAGAGATTTATAGAATAGAAAAAGAATAGAAAAGGCAACTGGTTTTGATTAATCAGTTTTTGTTGGGGACTTCGATTGATTTGGTTATTGATTAGTTAGTGTAGAACATCTCCAATAAAAATATATTTTGTATGTTAATGTGATTACGTAATAAAAAGTGATTATGTTAGTTAGAACATTCTTCAATAAAAATATTTTTTTATGTTAATGTGTTACATAATTAAAAGTTAATTAAAAGTGAAAATCTAAACTTTATATATTAAAGTCAGTGTATGTAATGTTTATATGAAATATCTTAAGGGCCATGGTTTGATTCACAACATAATAGTGATGGGTATGATAATCTATAAATAGTGTGGTATTCCCACTATCCATGGATTTAATTAGGATAAATTATCCATTGGATTAATAATCCCACCCCTACCCCATTACTTAATAATTCCTATTAAATTTGTTGGATTAATTATTCCATTGGATTAAATAATCTTAAACCAAAATGTTTAAACCAAACCTATGCATTAATTGGACCCACGGATTAACAATCTCAATCCCAGCTCTAATCCATCCAATCAAACATGCTCTAAAGATGTATTGCATACATTATATATAGATAAATTTTTTTTAAAAAAATATATTTTTAATAGTCCCCATTTTGTTTTTTCCCACTTCTCTCCTTTCTCTCTCCCTTGTAAACACATTTCCCATAACTAATGCCTCTCAACATTTCCATTGGAGCTCTTTTTGAAAGAAAATTGTGTTTTCAAAATAATCTGACACTAAAGTTGGATTAAGCAGTCTTCCTGCAAAAAGATTTGATTTTGGGGTCTATTTTTTTGATTTTTTAGTTTTTGTCAGGAACAAGGGTAGGGTGTTAAATGGATGCTTTTAAAAGTAAAATTGCCGATCATTCCAATTATAACCCAAAAAAAAAAAAAAAAAAAAAAAAAAAAAAAGAGTGGCCTTCGACAACAAAATTGCGTTTTTTTTAACACATGTCACGATGATTCAAACACATTGCACATCCGGACCAGAAATCGGTCAATTAATAATTGGATATACAAACCAACTCCAAACAAAGGATATATTTAAATCTACATATGGAATAAAGCCCAACCAGATTATAAAAAGAAAAGAAAAAGACAAAAGAAAAAAAGAAGGCAGAATACCACTCCGAATGAAATGCACACAACCATATCCAAAAGATTACCGACAAGTATAGAATACATGCTCCTGGAATCCTTAACCCCAAGAATACAATTGAGCATTCAACCACAAATATACTATATATGTATTATATACATATTACCCAAACCCTACAAAACTCTAAACTCATGATGAAAACTTCTAAATCAAGCTTGTGGAACAAGAATTACCCTAAAATTGCTATCTCTATACATATTGGCGTCTACGAGGGGCATCATTGGAAGGAAGGATTTGCTGGAGAACTTGCCAGCTCACTTGCTACTTGAAAAGAAGCCATGGCCCTTCATTAGAGGGCATTTGT
>NW_021029038.1:7864-32926 GCF_004153795.1 Camellia sinensis | reverse complement strand
GCTTCTAACTAATAGTCCTCAGTCCTCTCCGGACTATTAGTCCATAAATATGGACTATTCTATCCCATGGAGGAGGGTCATGCCATGGAGGAGGTGCGATAGAAACCATGGGATTGGTATCCCATGGGATTATTTTGTGAAATGTCCATTTTACCGTCTATGCTATTACTTAACAAACAATTAGAAAATGATAAAATAGTCTTTTGAACATTTATAAATTATTTTTTAGGTTGTTAATTTAAAATTATATATTAAATAAAAAAATTTAATTATAAATTATGGCCTTATAAATTAAATTTTTTTAGTGTTGTTAAAAAATTAAATTTACATATTAAATTAAATTATTTTTTTAGTGTTGTTAGTTAAAATTATATATTAAATAAAAATATAAATTATAAATTAAATTTATTTAAAAATAATAAATTATAAATTATGGCCTTATAAATTAAATTTTTTTAGTGTTGTTGAAAATTTAATTTATATATTAAATAAAATTATTTTTATTGTCGTTAATTTAAAATTATATATTAAATAAAAAAATATAAATTATAAATTTAATTTAATTGAAAATAATAAATTAAAAATTAAAATATTGTGCAAAAATAAAATAAAACAAATTTTTATTTAATCTAGTTAAAAATAATTAAAATATTAAAGCTATGTTTAATATTGCTATTACTTAGAAAATAATTGAAAATGATAAAATTTCATTTGAGTATTTATTCTACTCCATAATATCCCAAACAAACATTGGATAACTAAAAATAGTCCAATCCAGACATTAATCTCATGACTAAAACAAATAGGATACAAATTTAGTCTAACCAAATAATCCCGGACAATGTATCCTAGGACTAATAGTCCGATGAATTACAATCCCCTTTATCTAGTCTGTCCAAACAAACGCACCCTTAACGCACTTAGATTTAGATTGAAGGGTCGATAGGAGATAAGTTTTTTTTTTGGTATATACATTTAGCTCGGTTTTGGGTTATATATATATAGTGGTGAAACATGTTGAATAATCAAACTATTTATGAGCAATTTTCAACATAGTTGTCAAAGAATCTCCCAAACAATGTTATGCTGAGTCATCAATGACCAACACTATGTTGATTGAATTTTGTTTATACTCAATTGTGTAAGTCAATTTAATCATGTGGCTTGCCTTTATCCGACTGTTTCATCACTTCCTTCTTGGAATTTTTTGTATTTATTGGAGAATTTGGTCAATTACGGATGCTTATATAAATTGTTTTTAGAAAACTTAGGTCCCACGCCTCAGTTGTTGGAAGGCTTAATTTTTTTTATTAAAAAAAAAAAATTTATGGAAGGAGAGAGAGATTTATAGAATAAGAAAAGAGAATAGAAAAGGCAACTGGTTTGATTAATCATTTTGTTGGGACTTCGATTGATTTGGTTTTTGATTAGTAGTTAGAACATCTCCAATAAAATATATTTTGTATGTTAATGTGTTACGTAATAAAAAGTGATTAGTTAGTTAGAACATCTTCAATAAAAATATTTTTTTATGTTAATGTGTTACATAATTAAAAAGTAATAAAAGTGAAATCTAACTTATATATTAAAGTCAGTGTATGAATGTTGTAATGAATATCTTAAGGCCATGTTTGATTCACAATGTTTGTTTGGTACTGTCTTGACAATCACATAACATTAGTGCATAATGTGAGTAATTAATCTAGAATTTTCATTCTAATATTAAAGTATTAGTGTGGTATTCACTATCCAATTGATTAATAGGATAAATTATCCATTGGATTAATAATCCCACCCCTACCCCATTACTAATAATCCTATAAATTTGTTGAGATAATTATCCATTGATTAATAATCTTAAACCAAAATGTTAAAACAAACCTACGATAATTGGACCCACGGATTAACAATCTCAATCCATGCTCTAATCCATCAATCAAACATGCTCTAAAAGATGTATGCATACATTATTATAGATAATTTTTTTTTAAAAAAAATTATTTTTTATAGTCCCATTTTTTTTGTTTTTTTCCACATCTTCTTCCTGTTCTCTCTCTCCTTGTTAAACACATTTTTCCATAACTATGCCTCTCAACATTTCCATTGGAGCTCTTTTTGAAAGAAAATTTGTGTTTCAAATATCTGACACTTAAGTGGATGTTAAGCATCTCCATGTGCCAGAAAGATTTGATTTTTGGGGCGTCTATTTTTTTTTGATTTTTAGTTTTGTCCAGGAACAAGGGTAGGGTGTTAAATGGATGCTTTAAAAGTAAAATGTGGCCGATCATTCCAATCATACCCAAAAAAAAAAAAAAAAAAAAAAAAAGAGTGCCTTCGACAACAAGAATTTTTGGTTTTTTTTTCAACACCATTGCACTTTATTCAACACATTGCAATTCCGACGCAGAAATCGGTCAATTAATACTTGGAATACAAAACAACTCCAACAAGGATAATAAAATCCTACATATGGAAAGCCCATCCTCCACACGATTTAAAAAAGGAAAGAAAAAAGACAAAAGAAAAAAGAAGCAGAAATACCATCCTGAATAAATCACACAACCTAATCAAAGATCAGACAAGATATAGAATACATCTCCTGAATCCTAACCCAAGAATACAACATTCAACCAAAATAATATACTATATAATGTATAATATATACATATACCCACCCATGACAAAAAACTCTAAACTCATGGAAACTTCTTAAATCAGTTGTGGAACAAGATTACCCTAAAATTTGCTATCATATACATATTGGGTCTACGAGGGCACTCAATGGAGGAAGGATTTGCTGGAGAACTGCCAGCTCCACTGACTTTGAAAAGAGCCATGCCCTTATTAGAGGGCATTGTTGTGGCCACAGGTTTGGATAGAATGGGTAGTACGGGTGGCGTACTGTATTAGAAACAGCAGACTTGTATCCAATGTTGTGGAGTGTTAATATTCCATTGGATGAGTTAGACCTGTAAACCAAGCTAGGCGGCACAAAGAATGGCTGGCGAGAAGAAAATCTTGACTGTGTTACAGTGTGCCCAACTCTGGATTCTCGACCTGTTTTCCATGGAGGACTGGTTGGGATGGAAGATGTCTATCGTCATTAGAAAACCTTGGCCTGGCTCTGTCGAAGGACTTGGTGGACAAAATGATCAACAGCGGTCTCAATGCACTCCTGGCATCAGATAGTAAATTTGTCAAACTCAATCAGGGCTTGAAGCTGCGACTGTTGGCTCTATAGTTGCTTCTATGTTAAAATCAGATGGCACCTCTGAAAAGCCCAGCATATCCAATAGGAACCCTCGGTCTGTCCGCACAGAAGGTTGAACTAGCTTTCCCAACTGAGACCCACTGTCTTTTTGTGGCAAGGCATTGAGTTTGGTTCTTTCAATGATAAACTTAGCTTGATGAAGACTTCCGCAGAACAGATTCTAATTTATTGGGTGTGTTTCGCGTTGGCGCATCAACCATAAGGTTCATTTTGCTCCCCGAGTGTCTCCTATAGAGAAATTATTGGATGAATGAGAATGGATGTTGCCGTGCTGAACTGATCCCAGTAGGACCTCTCCAAGTGTGGCAAAAAAAATGAAACAAACAATGGACTATTAATCCGGTGGGACTAATAGTCCAATCCCACCCCCTAATCCTTCAAAACAAACACACCCTAAACACATCCATTTTAGAACAAAACATGTCTATGGAAGGCCTCTGTGGTTCATCATCAACTCCATCAAAAACTCACCGAAAACATTATTTTATGCTACAAGAAAGCGATCTCTCAACAATTTGATCCAATGGAGGTCAGGAAAATCAATGGATCCAAGGCTGCTGGAAATTTTCAAAGAGCTTTATATGGAAAGAAGGGAATTCTTCAAGAAAAGTTTTCCAGGGCTGCATGATGAATTCGCAAAGTTGTATGAGAAATTTGAGGGAGTTTTGTCACAGAGGCATGGTAGAAAAGCTCAAACCATGCAGAGAAGCTTGAGTTTTGGGTCCTCGCCTCGTGGTGGAGTTGAACAAGAAAAGACATCGAGACTTGAGCAATTCAAAGTTAGGACTCCACCGGTTTTGAGTGGTGGTGTTCAACAAGGTGGGCAAGGGCAAGGTGTCACACACCGACAATGCGGAAGCCTTGTCAAAGATAAGCAAGTGTGTGTGGCGCTAGTTAATTCTCTTCACTAGCCTGCCAATAAAGCTCAAAAGGTTTGCAAAGACAAGCAAACATAATATTAATTAAGTTGATGAGCCACAAGATTGGAGACAAGCCACAAAATAGCAAACAAGTTAAAATTAAAGCAAGCAACAATAGAAAAGCTTTGCACAATTTAAAGGCGAAATGAACTTTTCATTGATCAAAAGTAGGCATTACAATAGTTGAACAATGCACCAAAAGTGCTACAAAAGGTGTCTTACCATTGGCTAGGTTGGGGTCCTTTAAAGGCACAAGTGATTTGGTTCAACACTTGGGTACCCCTTCCTTAATATAGCTTGTTAAGCCATTTCCTAGTTGGCAAAAGGAAACATCCACTATGTTTGAGGAGTCATAATGGATTTTTAAAAAATTCTACAAGGCAAAACACCTTTAAAAAATTCATAAAGGTGTTTGAGGACCCAAAACATCTTTAATACTAAAGTATTTACATAAAAATTTACAAGGCAAAAAGACAACATTTGACCCTCCAACGGCCTAAAGTTGTTGCTGGGCAGACAAGTCTGTGGCTTGCTGTGGCTGGGCTACTTCATGGCATGCCTTGGGTTGTCTTGCACCATGCCTTGGGTTTTGGCTTGCACTTGCACCAACAACTTCTTGGGCATATTTTTGGTTCTCCAAATGGCACAAATGAGTCTGTCATCAAGGTGTTGACCCTTGGATGGGCGCACCTTGACAGTCTTCCCCACTTGAACGGTCGACGCCCTCGACGACTTTGCCCAATAAGCATCAATCTCGTCTTGAAAAGCTGACAAGTCTGTCTCCCATTCCCAGCTGATTTCTTCATCTCCAAGGCCTCTCAATTTCACCAAGTATTGCCTTTGTTTCTTCTTGGAAACCATTTTCACCCGATCGGCCAAGATAGATTCAACAAACTTTTTTCCTGCTTTAGCTATGATGGTTTGGCGTTTCAGCTCATTTCGGGTTGGATCTTCCTTGTTTGGATAGTAAGGCTTCAAATAACTTACATGGAAAACCGGGTGCACTTTCAGCCAAGATGGAGCATCTATCTTGTAAGCACACTTGCCAATTCTCTTCAGAATGGTTATCGGTCCCTCATACTTGTGCACTAGCCTTTTGTCTCTTCCCCTCTTGAACTTGCGTTGCTCAGGGTTGAGTTTGACAAGAACTTGATCCCCAACTCTAAACTCAAATGGCCTCTTTTTTTCATTAGCCCATTTCTTCATTTTACTTGTTGCTTTTTCAAGATAGGCACGATTAATGTCATGATTTCTCTTCCATTCCTTAGCAAATTGGTAAGCCCTGGGTGCCTTTCCTTCATAAGGCCCATCCACTGTGTGGGGCAACAGTGTGTTGCTGTCCATTCACTATCTCAAAAGCACTTTTTCCCATAGAGCTACTCTTTTGAGAGTTAAAGCATAACTGTGTTGCATCAAGAAATTGAACCTAATTTCGTTGATTAGCATTGACAAAGTAGCGCAAATACTCCTCGAGCATACGGTTGAAGTTTTCAGTTTGCCCATCCATCTCCAGATGGTAGCTTGATGAAGTGTTAAGTTGTAACCCAAGAAGCTTGAATAACTCCATCCAGAAGTTGCCAACGAAACGTGAATCTCGGTCACTAACAATAATTTTAGGCACACCCCAATATTTAACAATGTGCTTGAAGAAGAGTTGGGCAGTCTCCTCTGTTGAAACATACTTTGGGGCAGCTACAAATGTGGCATACTTGGAGAACCGATCCACAATAGTCAAGATAGTTTCGATGTCTACCATTTTAGGCAGTCTAGTGATGAAGTCAAGTGATACACTTTCCAATGAACGTTTAGGCACAGACAAAGGTTCAAGCAAGCCTACTTTCTTCTTATGCTCAACCTTGTTTTGCTGGCAAGTGAGACAAATGCAGACATATTCTTCCACATTATCACGCATCTGGGGCCAATAATATCCTTGCTTCACCAAGGCCAATGTTCGCTCCCAACCCGAATGTCCTGCCCAAAGTGTTTCATGGCACTCCCTAAGAAGTGTCTTTCTCAAATCACCAGCCCTGGGTACAAAGATACAGTTGCCTATTGTCATTAGTAGTCCATCTTGCACCCAAAATTGGCGAGTCTTTCCCATTTTGACAAGGTTCATAAGATTCTCTGCCATAGGATCCTTGTCTAGATAAGCCTTGATTTTCTCCTTGATGCTGGTTGAAATGGAAATGAGTGAACATACATGATAGCACACGGCAAGCTCTGCCTTCCTACTTAGTGTATCAGAAACATGGTTGGTGCCACCAATCTTGTATTCTAAGGCAAAATCAAACTCTGTCAACTTCTCTTGCCACCGTGCTTGTTGTGCGCTTAGCTTGGGTTGTGTTAAGAAATGGCCAACCGCCGTGTTGTCAGTCTTTATAACAACCGTGAGCCCAAGATGTAGTGCCTCCAAGTCCTCAGACAATGCACTACTGCAAGCAACTCTTTCTCATAAGTTGGATATCTCCGTTCGGCATCATTGAGCTTCCTACTCTCATGGGCAATTGGATGACCATCCTGCAAAAGAACACCACCCAAAGCAAAATCAAACGCATTAGTTTGTATCTCAAAAGCTTTACCTAAGTCAGGTAGAGCAAGAACAGGGTCTTTAGACATAGCTTTTTTCAAGGCTTAAAAGGCTTGTTGACACTCTTTCACCCAAACATATGGCTTGTTCTTCTTTAGTAACTTTGTCAATAGGGAAGCTAGTCTTGAGTAGCCTTCAACAAACTTGTGATAATAATTAGCCAACCCAAGGAATGACCGCAACTCTGAGACATTAGCAGGTGGTTTCCACTCTTGAATAGCCTTGACCTTCTCTTGGTCCATTTTGATGCATCCATGCTCAACAATGTACCCTAGGAACTTAATCCTCTCTTGGACAAAAGAACACTTCTCTAGCTTAACATAGAGCTTGTGCTCTCTCAACTTGGATAGTGCTTTCTTGAGATGTTTCACGTGCCCTTCTAAAGTAGAGCTATAAATCAC
The DNA here is from genome assembly GCF_004153795.1 of Camellia sinensis. Taxonomy (NCBI): domain Eukaryota; kingdom Viridiplantae; phylum Streptophyta; class Magnoliopsida; order Ericales; family Theaceae; genus Camellia; species Camellia sinensis. The sequence continues at coordinate 25,747 of NW_021029038.1, read as the reverse complement.
AATGTTATCCATGTATACTACCACTAATTGGTCTAAGTACTTTTGAAAAACTTCATTCATCATGGTGCAAAATGTTGCTGGGGCATTGGTCAAGCCAAATGGCATGACTAAGAACTTATAAGAGCCATAGCGAGTAACACATGTAGTTTTGGGCTCGTCTCCCTCATCAATTCTTACTTGATAGTACCCCGATCGAAGATCTAACTTTGTAAAATACGTCACTTTGCTCAATTGATCAAATGAATCAGCAATTAGGGGAAGGAGATACTTGTTCTTAATGGTCAGCTTATTGAGTGCCCGATAATCCACATATAAGTGAAGACTACCATCATGCTTCTTTTGGAATAAGACAGGTGCACCAAATAGGGCCTTGGATGGCCTAATGAAGCCTGCTTCCAATAACTCTGTAAGTTGCTTCCTTAATTCATTCAACTCAGGAATAGGCATTCTATATGGTGCACGACCTAGTGGCTTTGCCCCTGGCACCAACTCAATAGCATGATCCATACCTCGGCGTTGAGGCAAATCCTTAGACAACTGTTCAGGCATAACATCTACAAATTGCCTTAAGGCCTTCTTGACTGCAGCTGGGACAGAAATAGATTCAAGAGCTTCATTCAACTTCAATGCGGCAACCCAAGTTTGTTCACCATGCCTAATATCCCTCTTGAGTTGTATAGCTGAGACAAACCGATTACTATTGTTGGTGGCCGTAGTAGGAATAAGACATGGCTTATCCCCCATAACACACATACTATTAGAATAAGGCATGACTGCCGACTTTGTGCTTCTCAAGAAATCCAACCCAAGGATGGCTTGGAAGTCATCTATGGGTACTGCGGTGAAATCTACTTTTCCTTCCTAAGTGCTGACCTTCAAATGAACAGATTTTGCAACCCCATAGATGGGTTGCACCACCGAGTTAACCGCCTTGATACGGCTGTCATCCTTCTCTAAAAATAGCCCAAATCTTTCAACTTCGGTCCCTGTAACAAAGTTGTGGGTCGCCCTTGTGTCAATCAAAGCACGAATGGACTTCCTATTGAGTTTTATATCCACAAATATCAAACCTTTGTTGGATGACTTGCTCTTATTCAACTTGCCTGATGATTCCCCACTATACATGGGTTTCTTCCCTTTGCCTACATCTTTAGACTCCACAAGTTATTTCCCACTTTGCCACTCTTGGCATTCTTCTTCGGCCTCCTTATAAAAGCCTTCTTCTCTATGGCATTCATCATATGAAAGGCTCCCACTCTAGACCCTTAAAACCCTTACCACTTCGCCTAGACTGCACATCTTCTTCCTCGCTATCATCGTCACTTGGTTGAGAGACATGGTTAGTCATCGCTGCTAAAGCATTCAAGACATGCTTTTGTGGACATTCAGATAACCGATGTGGCCCATTGCATAAGAAACAAGAGATAGGGCCGTTTGCTTTGCTTGTAGAGAACTGTTGAGGGGCTTTTGCCTTGTCACCATATCTCTTCTGTTACCCGAATGGGTTTTAGATGTAGAAGTGTTGGCTCCCCCACTCTTAGGTTTGCCATAGCCTTAAGGCTTTCCACCTCCCCTACTTTTGTGTGGGGAACCACTATCCCATTGTTTAGGTTCGGCGTAGTCCGTAAGGCACTCAGCTGCTGCTTGTGCATGGGCTAAATCTTGCACTCTTTGCCTTTGAAGTTCAACTCTAGCCCATGGCTTCAATCCCTTAAGAAAGAAGAAAAGCTTGCCTTTCTCTAACATGTCTTTGATGTCTAGCATAAGCTTAGAGAATTGTTTCACATAATCTCTTATAGTGCCGGTGTGCTTGAGATCCCGCAAAGCATGCCGGTCATTATACTCAACATTTTCAAGGAAGAATTAGAGCTTAAGTTCATGCTTAAGTTGCTCCCAAGTCTCAATTGTGCATAAGTCGCGTTGCATCTCATCATGTTTAGTCCGCCACCACAACTTGGCATCACCAGACAAATATATTGTGGCTATAGAAATCCTTGTCACCTCAGCTTCAGCTTTCACAACTTTGAAATATTGCCCCATGTTGAAGAGAAAGTTGTCTAACTCCTTGGCATCTTGGGCTCCACCGTAGGCACGGACTCGGGCACACGCACCCTAGGGAATTCCATGCCACTACCAGGTGCGTTGCCAAAGGCACGAATAAGAACACCAACCCAGCCACTAAGGTCTTCAATCTCTAGCTTGAGTTCAGTGACAACATCCTCCCAATCTTGCCCTTGAGTGAGGCCATAAGTTTGTTCAAGATCATGAACTTATTGCTCAAGGTTGGCTTATGAAGCTGCCAAGGCATTCATATTGTCCATACGCTGCTCTAAGAGCTCAATTCTCTCCCTTTGCATGGGTTGATGGTTGCCAAAGTATCCATTTAGAAAGCCAATAATAGAAAAAGCCAAATAGACTGGGCTCTAATGCCAATAGTCGCACACCGGCAATGCGGAAACCTTGTCAAAGATATGCAAGTGTGTGTGGCGCTAGTTAACTCTGTTCACTAGCCTGCTAATAAAGCTTAAAAGGTTTGCAAAGACAAGCAAACACAATATTAGTTAAGTTGATGAGCCACAAGATTGGAGACAAGCCACAAAATAACAAGCAACAAGCTAAAATTAAAGCAAGTAACAATGGAAAAGATTTGCACAATTTAAAGGCGAAATGAACTTTTCATTGATCAAAAGTAGGCATTACAATAGTTGAACAATGCACCAAAAGTGCTACAAAAGGTGTCTTACCATTGGCTAGGTTGGGGTACTTTAAACGCACAAGTGGTTTGGTTCAACACTGGGATACTCCCTCCCTAATATAGCTTGTCAAGCCATTTCCTAGTTGGCAAGAGGAAACATCCACTATATTTGAGGAGTCATAATGGATTTTTAAAAAAATTTACAAAAAGAGAAAAAGTACAATACTGGACCCAAAACACCTTTAATACTAAGGTATTTACATAAAAAATTACAAAACAAAAAGACAACATTTGACCCTCCAAAAGTTGGCCTAAAGTTGCTGTTGGGCAGGCAAGTCTGTGGCCTGTTGTGGCTGGGCTGCTTCATGGCATGCCTTGGGTTGTCTTGCACTATGCCTTGGGCCTTGACTTGCACTTGCACCTGCACCTGCACCTGCACCAACAACTTCTTAGACATGTTTTTAACTCTCCAAATGGCACAAATAAGTGTGACATCAAGGTGTTGACTCTTAGATAAACTTACCTTGACACAAGGCCAAGGGGATACTACCAAGTCTATTGCTTCCAAATGAAAGCTTTGATTTGAAGAAACAAAAGGACCCAAGAACACAATACTATACTATGTACAATAATGGTGCAAATGTATAATATATATTTTGACTGTATTGTTTATTCATTCATTATTTTATCATGCATTTTTTTTCCATAGAGAAGTAAATAAAATTGAACCCCACGTAAAAGGAATACAACACTTCTAACACTGTAATCTGTGAATTTGTACAAATAGAATCCTGCGTAAATATTGCTCTCCTGGTTTATTAATGTCAAATTTTTGTATTTCATAATGCTTCCCCCCCCCCCCGGATCTCTTTTTTACTTGGTATGTGGTCAAGATTTATTATACACCAAAAAAATCTGATATTGATTTTTGTGTATAAATTTGGGCCAACTTTTGATAATGATTAAACGAGAGGAATTTGTTACAAAAATAAAAAATAGAATAGTAGACCAAACTATTGATGGATCAATAGATGTGGGAACCATTAACATTTGAACCATAGCTTTAGGGTGTGGCTTCATAATCACAAGTTCATAACCATTTTTCAGTTGGAGAAGGTAAAAGGATGGATAATAATCATGATTAACAATAATCATTGATTTATGTACTGATTTGACTCAGAATTAAGATAATGCGATAAGTGGAAACCAAAAGATGCCATCGCAACTAAAGTGTCCAGGCTTAATTATTGTTATCCAGACAATTAACCATGATAATTTTTTTATTAAACCATACGAAAATTCTTTGTGATTATCAGAAGTGCCGGGTACATCAATGTTTTTTTTACTACTTCCATTATATCACTTTATGTCTCCTCATTTAACATAATAGCCTTTAAATCAATGGCACAAACAATAGTTGAACTACTAAATATGGATATAAATATGGATTCTTATATAGCAGGCATCACTGTTTGTTTCCATGATGTTTTTGTGAGGGTGACAACCACTTAATGTCCCATTGAGATATTTATAAATGAAAGGCCCTACTACCGTTCAATGAGCATTCAAATTAAATAAAGTTTTTAAAAAAAAAATTAATAAAATTCTTACACATGCCAATATTAATCACAACATATCCTATAAATTAAAACCTGTTACATATTATAATAGAAGCAACTTGCCCTAATCCTTATTTTCTCTAAACCAAAAGTCATTGTCAATAACAAATCATTGTCATTACCCATAATAAATTGCAACTACAGTTATCAATAAGTCAATGATAAGTTTTTGGAACCTCAAGCTCCCTCTTTCAAATGCTATGATATTGTGAATCTAGCATAGTAGCAGACCTTGTTTATCCTTCTTTTTGTTATCAACTTTGGTAGAAGACTTGGAGGTTGTTTGCTAATCTAATCCCATCACATACATAAATTGAAAATTTGTCAAGGAATCTTCTATGAAGTATACATTTGATAGTGCACATCACCTAACAGTTGAAACTCAAATTAAAAAGTCATAATTTAGATTAGATTAATTAGCTAACTATTGAATCTTGAGTATGCTCCATTGAAGGTGATTTTTTTGAAAAAAAAAATGAAATATTTAGTGTAAAGTCTATCTACATGAACTTATACAATGAAGTCCTTGCATAACGGCTGATGTCACACACGGAAAATTGTTTGGAAGCTTAATCATTTTTTTTAATGGTCGTGATGGTTTTACCTTTAAATTTAAATTTTAATCAAAAGAATTAAGGGGCAAGAAAGGATAGACAAAACCTGTCTAACTACATCCTGCACAACAGAAAGAGCAAAACCCACTAGAGAAAAAAAAAACAAAAACACAAAACACAAAACAAAACAAAACAAAAAAATAAATATAATTGAAGAACATTAAAAAAAACACACACAAAAAGGTGAAATCTAACTTCTCTATATCATGTAATTAATCCTTAACAAACTGCAAGTCTCCAGAAAGGCCTTTCAGGAGGCAGTCAAGTAAAAGTCTCTGATGGGATTTTGGGAATAGAAATTAGAATTGGACTGTTACTACTTAAAAAGAAAGAAGGTTGTTAGAAAACCATATCCAGCTCTAGAGACTGACAAATACTAGGAAACCAAGGGTGAGGTTGTAAATCCTTACCCATTTCCTTTTCTTTTCTTTTTTTTTTTCTTTTTTTTCATTTTTTTGTTTCTTTCTATCTAATGTTTTCCTCTTCTAAAGCTAAGTCTAACTAGTGCAAGTCCACAAACATCACACAAATGCCATAAATATCAACATCACCAAACTAAAATTCATATTGAAATATCTAATAGTAATCAACACTTCAAAATTTCAATTCGTGTTCACATCACCTTGTGAAGTACATTGATCATCCATAACATTGAACCGAAATGCTACATTAAGTTGAAAAAGCATAAATAAATCTTGTGATACCTTTTCATTTGATGGCATTGACAACCCCACTATTGAGAAGCCGCTCCACATACTGGCCAAGAATGTCTACCTCCAAGTTCACCTTCTGCCCGACTTTCTTCAATGGAATCACCACATTCTGCTGAGTGTAAGCCACTAGCATGAAATTAAAACACTCATCTTCATCAAACACCTTCACAACAGTCAGACTAGTCCCATCCACAGCTATGAACCCTTTTGGCACAATATACTTCAACAACTCCGGTGTTGTCTTCACCTTCACCCACAACGAATCGTCTTCAGGCTCGGTGGACACAATGTCACCTGTCCCATCAACATGGCCTTGAACGAAATGCCCTCCCATTCGGGTTGATGGTTTCAATGCTCTCTCCAAATTGACCAATGAGCCCATTTGGAGCTCAATCAGCGACGTTTTTCTGAGTGTTTCAGGCGATAATCCGACAGTGAATTCAAATAATTGAGTGTCGAAATGGGTGACTGTAAGACAGGTACCATTGATGGAGATGCTATCACCAAGGTTGACGTCTTCAAGGACAGTCTTCGCATGGATTGTCATGGTGAATCCGCCGTCATCGTCGGAACCCAGCTGCTTGACCTTGCCTATTTCTTCCACAATGCCAGTAAAGAGGGAACGAATCGGACTGTGGTAGGACTTGAATTGGGATTTGGATTTGGGGTTGCCAATGCGGAAGAGGAGCCGGGGAGGTGGAGGTTTGAGATTGAGGGTGTAGCGGAGGTGGGAATTGGGAGGAGTTTTAAGGAGGTTGAAGACTCTAGCTTTTGGAATGGAGGGGTTTAGGGATTTGGAAAATGAAGTGGGCGTGGAAGAGATGGCCATATTCATTTACTTAGTTGGAAAATTTCAGATTCCTCGAGTGGGAAAGTTATTGTGACTAGATTTGAGAATCAAATGATAAAAAAAATTGGAAAACAAAGAAGATCAGCAGTCCTGCAAAAGCTCCTTCTAGACCATTTAGTAGTTTGAAGTTTGGCTCAAAGTTGATCATTCGGCGTCCAAATGGGATATTGAAATGGTGCCTGCTATATATATAATACATATGCAAATGTGAGTTCATATTTTTCTTTTCTACATTTCTCATCTCATCCAATTTTTGAACTTAAAATCCTTAATACTCATTTCAAACAAGCAGCTTCAAAGACATGACGGCATACAACAAAATATTTATTAAAAAGACATTTTGTTAATGTCTGATCCGATAGGGAATGACTCTACGACTCATGGATTGTGCAACTTTTTTAAACCAAAAAATCAGTGGTTTACTTCAAGTAGCACCCAAATTGTGACATGTTGAAGACACTGATAAGTTTGCAGGGTATTTCTTACTAAGAGCTTTGGCCATTCAAAAATCCATAGAAAACCTTCCATCCCGTTCTGTGGCGAAAACGAAAGCATAGGCATTAAGCATCACTAATTGGACTCGTTTCAAACAAGCAGCTTCAAAGACATGACGGCATACAACAAAATATTTATTAAAAAGACATTTTGTTAATGTCTGATCCGATAGGGAATGACTCTACGACTCATGGATTGTGCAACTTTTTTAAACCAAAAAATCATTGGTTTACTTCAAGTAGCACCCAAATTGTGACATGTTGAAGACACTGATAAGTTTGCAGGGTATTTCTTACTAAGAGCTTTGGCCATTCAAAAATCCATAGAAAAACTTCCATCCCGTTCTGTGGCGAAAATGAAAGCATAGGCTTTAAGCATCACTAATTGGAAGAGAACATACAACAATATATCAGATTCCTAATTTTTTGACATCAACTGATATAGTTGATGTGTAGCCAAATACAACGTGTTGAAACACTATTAACAAAATATCATCAAACTTCCAAGATCTGGAACGCAAATATGATCGAACTTCTAAAATCTGAAATTCGAATGGAATCTAACTTCAAAATTTATAAAGTTGATTAATCGTTTAAGCCTATTGAACTGATGAGGAATCAAATTCCCAATTCTGTCTAGTCTACAACTCTGAATCTACATTGAAACATTTAGAACCCTCGAATTCCTAAACTCCATAAGGTGAATCATTAAAACCACAAGAACAAGAACATGAATACACTCAAACCAAACAAAATGAGCTAAAAACGAAACAAAATTGATGAGTTTTGAAGATTGAGAGACCAAAAATTAATTTTTTGGAATTGAAAGAGCAATTTGAGATTTGCGAACTGACCTTCATTTTGTGAAGAATTTATTTTCTGATCGTGTTGTCCTTCGTCGCACCAACAAGAGAGAGAGAGAGAGAGAGAGAGAGACTGCATATACAGATGATCTGGAGTCCAGATCGTCTCCTTGACTTCTCTCCGGTGCTCCTTACGGGGGATGGCCCAAATTGTGCTACGTCCCCGACTTAAAAATGAACGGCTGAGATCTGCTTCATTTAAAATTCCCTCTCTCCACTTTCGTCTCTCTCTCTTCCACTGCTTTCTGCTCTTTTTTTTCTCTCTTATTTTACAAGATTTGGGTATATACATTTCTGGGTATATATATATATATATATATATGTATGTGTGTTTAAAATTGTATGATTGTTGTGTTGTGGTTTTGGATTGTGATTTGTGTTTGGTTATTTCCACTTCCCTCTTTTTGGATTTTTTTTAGTTATTTTTTGGTCGACCCTCTCTTTAGATTTCAATGCCATTGATTGTAGATTTGTTCCACTTCTTTTGTTTCCTAAAAAAGTTGAATGGATCTAGATGGGAGTATTTTGGTATTTTTGATGGATTTATGATTACTTTTGTTGGGTTTATTCACATAAATCCTTTTGAACTCTTGATTTTTTTTAGTTGGGTTATGATTTTTGGTGTTAGTTTTTTTTGAATGCTGAGTTCAATCTTTTGTATTGACTATTTTGATACTCCAATTCAGTTTTAGAATTTTTTTTTTTTTTAAAATGGAGTAGATTTCAGTCGCTCATTTTTGAGCGAGAGACGTGGCCCAATTTAAATCGTCCTTCATAAGGACCACAGGAGGGAAGTCAAGTAGAAGATCCAAACTCAATGAGATGAGGTTTTGGAGATCTGGAAAGTATGACTTTGTATTAGATGATTGAATAACATAAAAAGGCATAATAAATAATGTTTTTATTTATAAAAAAATGCGACATCCGTAATACACAATGTCTTCACAATGTAATACTAATTTTTATTTATAAAAAAATGCGACATCCGTAATACACAATGTCTTCACAATGTAATACTAATTTTTATTTATAAAAAAATGCGACATCCGTAATACACAATGTCTTCACAATGTAATACTAATTTTTATTTATAAAAAAATGCGACATCCGTAATACACAATGTCTTCACAATGTAATACTAATTTTTATTTATAAAAAAATGCGACATCCGTAATACACAATGTCTTCACAATGTAATACTAATTTTTATTTATAAAAAAATGCGACATCCGTAATACACAATGTCTTCACAATGTAATACTAATTTTTATTTATAAAAAAATGCGACATCCGTAATACACAATGTCTTCACAATGTAATACTAATTTTTATTTATAAAAAAATGCGACATCCGTAATACACAATGTCTTCACAATGTAATACTAATTTTTATTTATAAAAAAATGCGACATCCGTAATACACAATGTCTTCACAATGTAATACTAATTTTTATTTATAAAAAAATGCGACATCCGTAATACACAATGTCTTCACAATGTAATACTAATTTTTATTTATAAAAAAATGCGACATCCGTAATACACAATGTCTTCACAATGTAATACTAATTTTTATTTATAAAAAAATGCGACATCCGTAATACACAATGTCTTCACAATGTAATACTAATTTTTATTTATAAAAAAATGCGACATCCGTAATACACAATGTCTTCACAATGTAATACTAATTTTTATTTATAAAAAAATGCGACATCCGTAATACACAATGTCTTCACAATGTAATACTAATTTTTATTTATAAAAAAATGCGACATCCGTAATACACAATGTCTTCACAATGTAATACTAATTTTTATTTATAAAAAAATGCGACATCCGTAATACACAATGTCTTCACAATGTAATACTAATTTTTATTTATAAAAAAATGCGACATCCGTAATACACAATGTCTTCACAATGTAATACTAATTTTTATTTATAAAAAAATGCGACATCCGTAATACACAATGTCTTCACAATGTAATACTAATTTTTATTTATAAAAAAATGCGACATCCGTAATACACAATGTCTTCACAATGTAATACTAATTTTTATTTATAAAAAAATGCGACATCCGTAATACACAATGTCTTCACAATGTAATACTAATTTTTATTTATAAAAAAATGCGACATCCATAATACACAATGTCTTCACAATGTAATACTAATTTTTATTTATAAAAAAATGCGACATCCGTAATACACAATGTCTTCACAATGTAATACTAATTTTTGATTTATTACTTAATAATACTAATTTTTGATATCACATTGTTGGCTACATATTTTGTACAAGCCAATTACAATTCGACGCGTGGCAAAATAAGGGTAGTACGGGAAGACTATTCAAATCTTCGATCTTGATTGTACACGTGTCAGTTAATATTGATTGTTACAAGGTCTGAGTAGCAGTGGATCAACTGAGAGATATAAAGTGATGTGGCATCATCGGTTACTCACATTTGAATTCAAATTCAAGAGGGAAGCCTAACTGCAACTGATGGTGTAATAGAGCTAATCTTGAGGCAACATGATCAGCGATCATGGAGGAGCAGTTCGACGATTGGAAATACAGTTTGATGGTCATCCTTAAGTAGTATAAATAGCAAAGAAGACCCTAGAAAAAACCCCCAGACTCAGATCCAGTACTTTTGAACTCTTCATTTTTTTTAGTTGGGTTATGATTTTTGGTGTTAGTTTTTTTTGAATGCTGAGTTCAATCTTTTGTATTGACTATTTCGATACTCCAATTCAGTTTTAGAATTTTTTTTTTAAATGGAGGAGATTCCAGTCGCTCATTTTTAAGCGAGAGACGTGGCCCAATTTAAATCGTCCTTCATAAGAAGCACAGGAGGGAAGTCAAGTAGAAGATCCAAACTCAATGAGATGAGGTTTTAGAGATCTGGAAAGTATGATTTTGTATTAGATGATTGAATAACATAAAAAGGCATAATAAATAATGATTTCAAAAAGTACCTAATAATTTTCCGAAAGTACGTGTTCTTGGGTCTAGTGCAGGATAGTATATGTGTGTAGCCAAACATGACTATTGCATTCAGTTCCCGTGCCAGACAACTAACAAGTTGTAGGGGTGGGCGCGGATCGGTTGCGGCCACGAAACCTACAATCAGCCATCCGTTCAACGGATTGGCGGATTGGAGAAAATCAATCCGCATCCATCAGCCAATCCGGAGGATGCAGATTGACGGATTGGCAGGTGGATGCGAATCGGTTTGGCGGTTTAAAATTTTACAAATTTCGAAAGTACGTGTTCTTGGGTCTAGTGCAGGATAAAAAAAAAAAAAAACCACAAACGTGTGTTTGCACTTCCTTCCTCAACCACCACCTCTGTGCAATGGGCAAACATATACGACAAACAGCAAACAACTAACAAACAATAAAGTATTTTTCTGAACAAAAGCAATACCAGCTATTTCCATAGGAATCCAATCACAAACAGATGCAGTCAATACTGAACAATCATACATATTTTTTTTGAACAAATGCAATACCAGTTCTTTCCATAGCAATCCAATCACAAACAGATGCAAAACAAACACAAATTTTCAGCAACTGGCTTGCATTCGTGTTTCAATCCTCTCCTCATACTCCTATCTCTCTCTTCTCTCTTTCGCATTCTCTTCTCTATACATATTATGTATATGTAACATTAATCACTCTCATCACTTGGACCTCACTGGAGTCTCTATCTCATTTTATATATTCTATTGCATATATATAAATATATTGATATGTGTGTGTGTGTGTGTGTGTTATGAGTTTCAGACAAAACCCACCTCAATTTCCAGGTGTATTTGGATACACTTTTCTTCCCTACAAAAGGTTGGACCAGCTGTTATAGATGTTGAAAACTCATTTATATATATCTAATACAAACAACATGTTTGTGTCATCTTAATCCGAAGACTTTGCATCATGTTGATATACCAAATGAAGAACATAGTGATAAGAAAATGAGCAAGACTGTATTTCTACATGATTAATTTAAGCCGAAGCCCTAATTACTAGGAAAAAAATTAAAAAAAAAAAAAGCACAGAACACACTCACAGAAAAGGTTGGGAAGAGAAGATCCATCAAAGAGAACAAGAGAAGAGAAGAAAACCTTCAAATCGATGCTTCGATCGCTGCTCGCCGCCACTGTCACCGATCGCCGATCGTCTATAGCCACCACTGTCGCCGATCGCCGCTCGTCGCTCGCGAGAGAGAGAGAGAGAGTGTTGTCGAAGAACTAGGGCTACAAATCTGAAGGGCAGCAACACAGGGGAAAAGGGGGGAAAGTAAATGCGGGCGGGCGCGTCGGGTGCGCCATTGGAATTGGCAGTTTACCCGTAACCCGACCCGAATTGGTTGTAGCCAAACAAATTCAGTGTTTAAGGGTGCACAAGCCCATGTAATGTAACTCGAAAAAATAAACGAAGCTCAAATTAAAATTCATTTTAGATCTGAAAAAGTAAATAAATATAACTTAAATATATTTTAAAAATTATTAAATTGCAAATCAAATATGAATTTAATAAGCATCTTATAGCCTTGTCATCTAAAAAATATTAAGTGTAATGTAATGCTAATTCGTATATTACCATCTGTCAATAAAAATTATAAATGAAATTAATTAGTTATCAATAATGAATTAGTGATATTATTATGTGATATCAATAATACACAATGTCTTCACAATGTAATACTAATTTTTATTTATAAAAAAATGCGACATCCATAATACACAATGTCTTCACAATGTAATACTAATTTTTGATTTATTACTTAATAATACTAATTTTTGATATCACATTGTTGGCTACATATTTTGTACAAGCCAGTTACAATTCGACGCGTGGCAAAATAAGGGTAGTACGGGAAGACTATTCAAATCTTCGATCTTGATCGTACACGTGTCAGTTAATATTGATTGTTACAAGGTCTGAGTAGCAGTGGATCAGCAGAGAGATATAAAGTGATGTGGCATTATCGGTTACTCACATTTGAATTCAAATTTAAGAGGGAAGCCTAACTGCAAGTGATGGCGTAATGGAGCTAATCTTGAGGCAACATGATCAGCGATCATGGAGGAGCAGTTCGACGATTGGAAATACAGTTTGATGGTCATCCTTAAGTAGTATATATAGCAAAGAAGACCCTAGAAAAAACCCCCAGACTCAGATCCAGTACTTTTGAACTCTTGATTTTTTTTAGTTGGGTTATGATTTTTTGTGTTAGTTTTTTTTGAATGCTGAGTTCAATCTTTTGTATTGACTATTTTGATACTCCAATTCAGTTTTAGAATTTTTTTTTTTTTAAATGGATTAGATTCCAGTCGCACATTTTTGAGCGAGAGACGTGGCCCAATTTAAATCGTCGTCCATAAGGAGCACAGGAGGGAAGTCAAGTAGAAGATCCAAACTCAATGAGATGAGGTTTTAAAGATCTGGAAAGTATGATTTTGTATTAGATGATTGAATAACATAAAAAGGCATAATAAATAATGATTTGAAAAAGTACCTAATAATTTTCCGAAAGTACGTGTTCTTGGGTCTAGTGCAGGACAGTATATGTGTGTAGCCAAACATGACTAATGCATTCAGTTCCCGTGCCAGACAACTAACAAGTTGTAGGGGTGGGCGCGGATCGGTTGCGGCCACGGAACCTCCAATCAGCCATCCGTGCAATGGATTGGCGGATTGGAGAAAATCAATCCGTATCCATAAGCCAATCCGGAGGATGCAGATTGACGGATTGGCAGGTGGATGCGAATCGGTTTGGCGGTTTAAAATTTTACAAATTTTCAATATAATTCAATATGTGCACTTCTTCACAAAAAAAAAAAAAAAAAAAAACCACAAACATGTGTTTGCACTTCCTTCCTCAACCACCACCTCTGTGCAATGGGCAAACATATACGACAAACAGCAAACAACAAACAAACAATAAAGTATTTTTCTGAACAAAAGTGTGTGTGTGTGTGTGTGTGTGTGTGTGTGTGTGTGTGTGTGTGTGTGTGTGTGTGTGTGTGTGTGTGTGTGTGTGTGTGTGTGTGTGTGTGTGTGTGTGTGTGTGTGTGTGTGTGTGTGTGTGTGTGTGTGTGTGTGTGTGTGTGTGTGTGTGTGTGTGTGTGTGTGTGTGTGTGTGTGTGTGTTATGAGTTTCAGACAAAACCCACCTCAATTTCCAGGTGTATTTGGACACTTTTCTTCCCTACAAAAGGTTGGACCAGCTGTTATAGATGTTGAAAACTCATTTATATATATCTAATACAAACAACATGTTTGTGTCATCTTAATCCGAAGACTTTGCATCATGTTGATATACCAAATGAAGAACATAGTGATAAGAAAATGAGCAAATCTGTATTTCTACATGATTAATTTAAGCCGAAGCCCTAATTACTGGAAAAAAAATTATAAAAAAAAAAAAAACACAGAACACACTCACAGAAAAGGTTGAGAAGAGAAGATCCATCAAAGAGAAGAAGAGAAGAGAAGAAAACCTTCGAATCGATGCTTCGATCGCTGCTCGCCGCCACTGTCACCGATCGCCGATCGTCTCTAGCCACCACTGTCGCCGATCGCCGCTCGTCACTCGCGAGAGAGAGAGAGACAGTGTTGTCGAAGAACTAGGGCTACAAATCTGAAGGGCAGCAATACAGGGGAAAATGGGGGAAAGTAAATGCGGGCGGGCGGGTCGAGTGCGCCAATGGAATTGGCGGTTTACCCGTAACCCGACCCGAATTGGTTGTAGCCAAACAAATTCAGTGTTTAAGGGTGCACAAGCCCATGTAATGTAACTCGAAAAAATAAACGAAGCTCAAATTAAAATTCATTTTAGATCTGAAAAAGTAAATAAATATAATTTAAATATATTTTAAAAATTATTAAATTGCAAATCAAATATGAATTTAATAAGCACCCTATAGCCTTGTCATCTTGTAGACACCCCATTTTTGACCGACTTTTAGACTCAGACATCACCGATGGAGCGCTCGGTGATATTGCCTGTTGTGCTTGTTCAGAAGTCCCAAAGTCGCGGCTGCGAGCCCTGCCTCCGGACTTCCGAACCCTCTTCTGTGCCTTGCCTCGGTTTGTGAACCAGACTCGGTTTTCTCTGTTTCTTTTCCTGAGGGGTGGGAGAGATCCCGTAGACCATCTCTCAGTGGCCGTGGGCTACATTTTTTGGCCGTAGGCCATTTTGCCCATTTCGGAGCCCGGTTTTCGGTTTTTCGGGACCGTTGGCCGTGTGCCTCGGTTCGGGACCGCCTAACCATCTCCGTTTGCTCCAGTTTTTGGCATACATCTTATTTACTCCCTTTTGAGGGACACTGGGGTCTGAGAAACCCACTTCGTGGCCGAACGCCACTTTCGGTGCTTAACAGCCCATTTTCGGGACCCCAAACTGCGTGTTTTGGTCCCCGAGCATTCGTTTTGCATCGGTTTTCGCCCATTTTTGGCAGGTACCTCTGTTTCATCACCAGGAAGGCCGTAGAAGGGTGGGAGGCCAGAAATTATCTAAGCAACCAGTTATATTCCATTTTCGCCCTCCGGCGCCCGTTTTTCTCACTTCCGAGCCAATGTTGAACAGCTTGGGGCCACTTTCTTTAACCCCAAACCACATATTTGTGTTGTACAGACATGGGAGGACCCTAAAAGTTTATGGCCGGCCAGAAAATCCAATTGAACCTTTTGAACCCCTCCTAAAAATGGCTTGTTCTCTCTCTTGTTTTAGAGTTTCCAAATTCGAACCACAGGGTTGTGATGAGTGGACCTGGGAGGCCATCTTTTTGTGGTGGTCGGCCACTAACTCAACTTGACCTTTTTGACCCCTAGCTGGCCGGCTAGGGGGGGTGGCCGGCCGGCCACCTGCAGGTCCAAAAGGCGGCCAGCCATGTTCCTTGCAATACACACTTTACAGCTGTATAGTTGTATCCCCCAGAAAATATCTCAATCCGGGGGATATTTTTTGGGGGAAAACTTGCCTCCTTTTCCCCCACCTTTTCCCCACCTTTACTCCCTCTTTTTGTTCCATATAACCAGGGGCCAGCATTTATATTAGGGGTTACAAAAAAATCCATTAAGCCTCTTGCATTATATCTCCTCTCCTTCTCTCATTTCTACCCTAAAACACCCAAGTTTCATCCCCTTTTCTTCACTACCACCTAACACCATCGCCACCACTCCATTTCCAGCAGCAAGGAGGGCTTCTCAGAGGCTAAAGGTGCTGAAACTTGGTCCAAGAAGCAACCAAAGATTGGTCTACAAGGGTGAGTTGCCATTTCCTTCTTTTTAAGCCAATTTTTGCAACATTCCTTAGCCATATATGCTTTCTGTTTTGAGCTCTGGACCTAACTGAAAGTGGCCTTCTTTTGAGTTCTTTTTCACTTTTTCTTAAGGGCTCAACACTGTTTGAGCCCCCCATATTGCACTTGCTTCAATATCCTTCTTAAATACCGTTATCTTGCGTAGTATTTTTAGCTTGTGTGTGATCTGTTTTGGAGGATGATGTAAACTGTAAATAGGCTTATTTTGAGCCCCTATTAAACATTTAAGAAGGGCTCAACACTGTTTGGGACCTCCATGCTATACTTGCCTTTATATTCTCTTTTGGGTCCCATTTTTGCATGTTTTGGCAGCCTATTATGCTTCGGTTTTTGGCCTTTTTATAGTACTAAGAATAGTCTTATTTTGGCCCATTCTTCATGTTTCATTTAGGGCCTTTCATGGTTTGGGACCTCCATATGCCACTTCATGTTATATCCCTCTTTGGTCCCCATTTTTGCATGTTTTTGCAGCCTATTATGCTTCGGTTTTTGGCCTTTTTACAGTACTAGAAATAGTCTTATTTTGGCCCATTCTTCATGTTTCATTAAGGGCCTTTCATGATTTGAGGTATATTTTATACACTTCATGTTATATCTCTCTTTTGGTCCCCATTTTTGCATGCTTTGGCAGCCCCTGATGTTGCTGTTTTTGGACTTTGGTACAAACTGAAAACAACCATATTTTGACCCCCTTGTCATGTTTCATTAAGGGTCTTTGGCTGTTTGTTGAATATTTTGTATGCTTTGTATTATAGCCACTTTTGAGCCTCATTTTGCATTGCATCTCTATTTTTGCATGCCATTGTTGCCCTATCTTTGCTTGCTGTTTGGCCATGATTTGTACTGGTAAAATGCTAATTTTAGGGCTGCCTTGCTACTGTCTATTCATTGCATGTCCATATTGTGCATATTTGGTATAGCTATAGGCCATTTCGGGCCCCGAAATTCATGTTTCGGGACTATTCCATGCATCGGGTGTGTTTTCGCCTCGTTCCGGGGCTGTTTTCCCCCACATTTCAGTGCTGAAATTCCATTAGCATGTTTGCAAATCATATTTCCATGCCATTGCATTGCATTGCATATGTCATTGCCTCGATTTGCGTGCCCGTGTGCACGCATTTCAAGGCACTTCATTTTCATCCATCGGCCTCTTATGTGAGTGTGGCTGAAGCTCTCTCATGTTAGTGAAAGTCCATGTTGCATTCTATATGCCATTTTAGCCCTATTGCAATGCATATGCCATTGCCTCAATTTGCGTGCCCGTGTGCACGCATTTCGAGGCACTTCATTTTCATCCATTGGCCTCTTATGTGAGTGTGGCTGAGGCTCTCTCATGTTAGTGTAAGCCCATATCAGATTTCCATGTCATTTGCATTGCGTATGTCATTATCTCGGTTTGCATGCCCGTGTGCACGCATTTCGAGGCATCTCATGTTTACAGCATAGTGCATACTAGGTTGTATCTTAGATCGCATTCAGTCATTTTCCTCGGTTTGTGTGCCCGTGTGCATGCATTTCGAGACATCTCATTTCCATAACATTGTGTATGTTAGGATTGTATCTTAGTTGCATCTCATGCATATCATGCATATTGCATCGTGTTCGGGATAGGAGTTAGCCCGGGCACGGGAAACGAGGTGCGTTCTGTACTCCGAGTGACGGAACGTGTCTCAATTCCCCAGTCACCGACACCCC
>NW_021029037.1:0-15403 GCF_004153795.1 Camellia sinensis | reverse complement strand
AAAATTAAAAATTTGACTAATAATTTTTCTTTTCAATTATAATGTGTATGATCCTATTGTCATAAATAATAAAAAAAATAAATATAAATATTTTAGGCTTAGACAAACATGTTTTTTAGTTTATGTTTCTAAAAAATTTTAAACATCTTGTTCAAATTAACGCGTTTGTAATTTATGTTTTTTTTAAAAATAAAAAAAATCAATTTATAAAATTTTCGTAAACATAAACTAAAAATGTAAACGTTACCAAACGCTTTGTGATTTTAGAAATTATATGGTTTTGATTGATTTTTTGAAAATTGAGTTTTTTATTTTTATTTTTTTATTTTTAGTGTATTTTTATTTGTAGCAATTTTTATTTTTTACATATTTCAAATAAATTTTTTATTTTTTAAATGCAAGTTATTTAGATACACTTAAAAAGTACATTTTTTATAAAAAATATTTAGAAAATTTAATAGATACATAAGAACATGAAAATATATTGAAATTTTTAATTTTTTTGTATTTGATTGATTTTTCAAGATTTTTCATAAATATTACGGTGTATCTTTTTTTTTTGAAGATTTTTTCATAAATATTATGGGGTATCTTAATTTTTTAAAAATATTTAAATTTTTATTTTTCCTTTGCACTGTGTTTGGTTGACAGATTTGGAAAGAAAAAATAAAATGGTGTGTGAAACTAGATGAAATGTAGGTATATTTTATTCATATTTCACCTACCTTTTCCTTTCTAAATCCCTTCCCAAATCTCCTAACCAAACTCTGCGTAAAAAAGTTGTATATATTGAATTTATGTGTTTATAATCTCGGGGACATTAAGAAACCAAACATTTTAGTCAAAAATTTATTATAAATTGTTAAATTATTCTTTCTATATTTTTATACCTATTATTATAAAAAAAATTTAAAAATATTATAACGATCAATTCTCAAAGTAGCCCAAAACTTCAGAGGACATTTCACACGCAACATTTTATTTAAGTTTATTATCCTAATTGTTTTACTTGGTGGAAATTACATTTTTGTCATATCATAATATATCAAATATATATTTTTTTGGGTGAATATCAAATATTATCATTTGATAACATGAAAAGAGAAGAGACATTATATAATATATATTTACGTTAAAAATAACTAAAAATTTAGAAATATACATACCCAGCATAGGTTTTAGTTTAAAGAGTTAACAACATCCTCCTCCTTGTGAAATGTTACTTGAGTTTTTATCCTTTCAATTGTTACAATCAATTTTTTACACTTTAAATATCATGTCAAGTATGTATCTTGTCCTTTTTATTAATATGATCTTTAAATGAGGCTATTACAAATAGAATTTTGAAGTAATTTTACATCTAATCATTCTATTGTTTAGATGTCATGATATCTATTATGTGTATAATCTTTATTTTTTATTTTTTATTTTTACATTATGTAGGGGGTTTGAAATGTACAGTGATTATGAGAGTAATCGGAGGGGCAAAACTATGTTAATGAGTTAACAAATCTAGGAAGGTTGGAGAATGAGTAGTTAGGCGAGGGTAGAGCAAGTGGTTCAAGAAGAAGGAAATGACAGCTCACAAATAGGCAGCATATCCCCTAAATCCCAAGAAGTTCTTCTCTTTGGCCTTGGAAAATAGGTTCTATTTATAGGTTTTTCCTTGGTACCAAAGGATCCAAGTGGCCAAATAAGATGAGGATATGTGTCCCTAAGGATCACATATAATATTCTGTCTTAGACCACCGTCTCCAAAGCATTACCAACCTAGGGCTGATAGCAGGCCAAGTCATTATTAGCTCGCCACTGATGGCTAGCCTCGAAGCTCACTAGCTTGGCGCTGATAACAGGCCTCAAAGCTTACTGGTTGGAGCTGATAGCAGACCCAGAGATACCAGTATACCGCGGCGACCCAGTGAAGATGGGAGCAAGGTAGCCCGAAAGTAAGGAACTCCCTTCCCATTGACCCAGGTCATGAACCTACCTTGGTTGCATAGGCAGGACCAAGGAAGCCCCCTTAGGCTTAGTACTAAGACACAGCATGGCTGATAACAGGCTTAGCTGTGGCCTTCACCATAGGAAGCTGGGGAGTTTGTGGTTAAGTGGTTAAGTTGCTAAGGGTGGAGGCATCGCCGAGGTGAATACGAACATAGCTGATAATAGGCTATGAAGTCCTAAGAACACATTTCTTGGCTAAACTAAACTAAAAAGGTAAGTGCAACGACAAGCACTACCCCCGCAAGTGCACTTGCTGAGGTTCTAGTTAAGGAGGCAAGTTGCGACGACAAACACGACCGTTACAATTGCACTTACTGAGGCATCTGTGCCAAATAGATAGTACATAGTACATGTAAAGGGACACGTGGCACCTTTAGCTTGGTGGTCCAAGGCAGAAAATTCAATGTGATTAGTAGGGACACATGCCCTCACTTTGTTTGGCCACTTGGTGTCCTTTGGCACCAAGGAAAAGCCTATAAATAAGACCCATTTTCCAAGATCCAAGAGGAGGATTTTTTGGGGCTTGGGAAGACGCTGGCCATTTCTGCACTGCCATTATTTTCCTCTTGAACTACTTGTTCCATCCTCACTTAGTTGTTCATTTCTCCTACAAGCCCAGATCAGTTAGATCATTAACATTGTTTTGCCTTTCTAATCACTCTCCTAATCACTGTTCACTTCGAAACCCCCTACTTATAGAAGCAAAAGAGAGTTTTTAGTCAGAAAGCCTTTAAAGCCTCCATATGCCCAATCTCAATTTCTTATTTTTTTAATTAAAAAAAGAATAAACTATTCATATGTGTCACAAAATTTTTGAATTAAAAAATAAATAAATAAATAAAAAATCTTCAAGTCCATCTCTTAAGATCATTGCCTAAAAGATAATCATTACCTAAAATCAAATATAAAAACATGGTTTGTTTATATTCCAATTTATTTGTCCATCTTTTAAAATCTCTACATAAAATCCTTCATTTTTTAAAATAAATTAAACAAAAATCAATTCAAATATTTTTAAATTGTTTTGTTTGATTGATTTTATTTCTTATAATTAATTTGAAAAAATGATTTTGTTGTTTCCCTATAACTAATTATTTTCCTATAAATAAATTAAATAAACTAATTTGGTTGTTTCCATACTAAATTTGTGAATTTTTAAGTTTAAAAACTAATTTAAAAATAACAAAATTTCATGATTTATGATTTAGAAAAAGAAAAAATGAAAAAGATCATTTTTCTCTAACCAATTCTTTCTCTTACCCCCAAACCCTAGCCGTCATACATTACTGTAGACACCCCATTTTTGACTATTCTCAAGACTTGGACGTCATCGTTTGAATACTCGATGATCATCCATGCTCGTGTTCGTTTTGAGTTCCTGAAGGTCTCGGCTGCGCGCCTTGCCTTAGGATCTCTCAACTTGTCTGTTTTGTGCTTGGTTGTGGACCAAGGACTTGCGATTTTGCTTCTGAGTGAAGAGGGTGGCTTGTTGGCCATCCCTATAGCCCATCGGCCAAGCCTTGTGCTTCTCGACCTTGTCTTTTTGCCATCGGCTATTGGTGGTGGCCGATCGGCACTCTTTTTGGCCGATCGGCACCCTTTTTGGTCGATCGGCCATATCTTTTGGCCGAGACCTTTCCACCTGCTTTTGCAGATATTTTTGTGCCAGCTATGACAGCTGGTGAGCACAGTTTTCATCCTCCATACACGTGTATGGAGGGATTGAATTCAAGACCTTAGCTTGTCCAACAAGCTTAGGAATTGATTTTCTATAAGAAGGGAGACCCCTCTCACTTTCCAGAGGTTTTGAAATCTTGATATAGAAGATATATATCACTCTCTCTCTATATTTCCTCTCTCTCTCTCTCTATATATATATATTTGCACTTGTGTGTGCTCAAAAGTGTAATTTCGCCACATTTTGGCACTAAAGCACCTAGTGAAACACCATACTCTTGGTGCTGAGGTACTTGAGGTTTTTGTTTAAACTCAAAGTTTGTTTTTTAGCTCAGAAAGTTGCTGAAGTTACCTCTTTGAAGTTGTTCTACAAGGGTGAGTCACTAACCTTTTATTAAGCTTTGTGTTCATTGCTTACTTAGCCTTATTTGCATGCTTATTTTGGCTTAACTCTTAACTGTAAAAAGCTCCATTTTCATGTGTTTGAAATGACTGTTTAAGGTCTTGTTGGTGTTGGGGGTGATCTACCCCCTTGAGTGCCTTGTTTTGCCTTGTTTTGGGCCACCCCTTTAGGCTTTTGTTTTAGCCTTTGTTTGACCTTTCTACCACTGAATTCCAGAGGAATTTCAGTGGTGAAAAGTGTGTCATGAGGCCTTAAATAGGAGAGGGTCATCCCCTCTCCTTGTGTCTTGCATGCTTGTATAGATGGCTCATCAAAGTAGCATGTTTGTCTAGCATGTATTGGTTCCATTTCAACAAGTTTTTGGTGTTATTTTAGCATGTCTCAACTCTGTTTTAGGTTGGTTTGATAGCATCTTGCATGCTTCACATACTTGTAGTGCAATCTTGCATGATAGCCTAACATGCATCATGTGTTTGAACCATCATTCTAGCATGTTTTGGCTTAACTCCAAGAAGCTTTTGGCCATGTTTTACCACGCTTAAGGTCTGATTTGTGTTTTTTTGGTCATACATGCATTGCTTTGTATATCCATGGTTCATTCTAGCTCATTAGCCTTGAGTTTCCAAGCCACTAGCATGCATTGCTTGGGCTATTCACATGATTTGGCATCATTTGTTATGTGATTTCAGAGCATGATTCATTGCCATGCCCTTATATTTGTCACTCTTTTCATGCTTTGAGGAGTTGGTTCTTTATGCCTTAAGAATGAGCCATTGCGTATGCCATTTTGCCTAAGCTTGTAAGCTACCATACAAGTGTGTATTTGGTCTCATTTTGACATGATATAACTCTGATTTTTGTTGTTGAAGTCACCTCATGCTTGGTTTTGATAGGTGTAGTGTAATACTCCTTATTAGCCTTGCAAGTTCATGCTTCATGCCCTTCATGTTAGCTTGTTTTGGTGATGCTTCATGCATGTTTTAGACTCATTTTTACATGCTCTAAGACTGTTTTGGGTTGCCTTGGCCATATGCTTCATGTATTGCATAGTTATAGTGTAAGTACCTTGTTAGTTTCAAGCTTTGGGCACCATAGCATGCTTTATTTGTATCATGTACATGATTTGGCATCATTTACCTTGTTATTTCAGAGCATATAGGACTGCCATGTTCCATTTCTTTCACTCTTTGAATGCCTCTAAGGGTTGAGCATTAGCCTAGCTTATGGACCAATATGTGTGCATGCATGTTTTGTCTTTTGGTGCCTTAGTTTTGGTGTTATTGGCCACTGTTTGGGCATGACTGAGGTCTGTCCATTTTCAGTTTAAGTCCATTGAGCATGTTGTTCAAATGTTGTTACATTGCATCATGTTTGCATGCTTGTTGCATTGCATTGTGTGTGCATGCCTTGCATTGCATTGTGTTTGGATAGGATGTTAGTCCAAACACGAGGAACGTGGGATGTTTTCATACTTGAAGTGATGAAACGTGCCTCATTTCTCGGTCGCCGACCCTCTTGATCAAAAATGATAGAGGTTAAGGCATTTTTGTGTTTTTGTGTGCATTCATGTGATATTGATTTGTGCAACTCGGCCTCTTTAGCCACCATGCATCGAGATGCGTGATTGATGGCTCAAGAGCCGAGCACTACACACCTTTGAGCCTTAGACATGATAAGGGGTGTAGTTGCACGCACATTTTCTTGCAAACACATTGCTATGCCTCTGTTTGTACTGTGTTACAGCAAAAAAGAGAATTTGCAGGAAGTGTTGGCCGATCGACCATCAGAACTGCCGACCGGCCATCTTAGTCTACCAATCGGCTATCAATTCGGCCGATAGCCATAAGCTCTGGTCGATTGCCACTTCTCTTGGCCGATGACCTCTCAACATGTCCATGAGGTGGATCGGAAGTACTTTGGAGGTTAGCACAGTTTTCGGGGGTCTAAAACACTACAAACAGAGGCAACATGAGGCACGGTAGTGGATTTCCGAGCGAAGTCGACCGAGCATGCATCTCTTCATCGCCCGTGAGGCCATTTCAGTATTCATGATCAGTTCGTGCAATTTAATCATTTGATTGGTTTTGTAATATTCATTTAGCTTAGTATAGCGATTTGTTTGAATTCGGTTGTATAATAATTAATTAGCTAGTTAGCTTCTTATTCGGACCCTCCGCCGAGAGGGCCAAATTTTGTAATAAACGTGCGTGTGTGTGATGCATGTTTTCCAACCCCCATTTCTTTCTCCTTTTTACTTAACCGCTTACGATGGTAAGTTTTAGGGCATATTTCAATTAGCATCCTTATGCTAGCATATTTGCATTCATTCATCTGTTTTGCATGCACGGGGCTCGACGCATCATACCAACTGTACTGTATTTCAATTCCTATTTGAATACATGTATCAAGTTGCACTCATATGCCATCTTAGAATAGCCGAGCCTATCTTAGTTGTATTTTTTCATGTGTTGCATTAGGCATTGTTAACCTAGCTAGGATCATGCATTGATTACTAACTAGCTTGTTTTTTGGCTCGGAGTACACTGTGAGTGTTTATGCTTTAGCATCCTTGCATGTGTGTAAGTGACTGCCATGATAGCATGCTTGCCATGAGGCTAACTGCTTAAGTGATTAACTACTTGAATGCTCGTGGGTGAAGGTTGGATTGCTTGAATTGGAACAATTCATCAAGCCCACTTGAGAGTGGCAAAATCATGTGTTCTAAGCCCACTTGAGGGTGGCAAAATCTACGACTTAGCCTACTTACGAGTAGCACCTCTAAACCGTTTTCAAACAAACAAACAAACATGAAATGTTTTGTTCCAACTTAAGCGATCTAGTCTATACTTGTATGTTGTGCGCATCACATAGTAATTCTAGGTTAATAAACCGGAATAAGAACACATGTGTTTTCAAAAACAAAATATCATGTTATTAAAGGCCAATCTTCGATCGGGCGAGCAGGGGTGCTCATTGCATGACCTTCCCCTCTCGTACCCAAGTTCCTGAGCCGAGACAACTTTGGTGATGACGGACACGTGGCCTTAGGCACGAGTTAGGGTTTCCTAAATTCCCCCAAAATAAAATATTTAGGTGGCGACTCTGTATCTGGCAAAGCAGTTCATGTTTGGCACTTCTTTATAAAAATCAATTTTCCAAAAAAATTTGCCGGATTTGGACTCTTTGGTGATTTATCGGTCTCACATTGCACTTTGTGAGATTAGATTCAGAACCGTGACACGAGTCCGAACTACAGTAGCTAAGAACAAAGCGATTCGCGCCCTTGCAGCGCGGAGAGCAGAGTTCCGGGGCGGTCTACAGTTTCTGGCCACTCTGCTGGGGATTTAGAGCGCTTGACTCGAACTCATGATATGTTGTTTTGTCTACACTTATGTGTTTCTTTGTATTACATTTGCATTGGTGCGCCTAAGACACTGTGTTCGCCGTCTGCTATTCCTGAGCGGTTTGCCGGAGGCTGCGTGCCATAAGGTTGACCGGTTACGGGCTCTGCCACGATGGGAACACAAACCTCTGTTGTTACCGAGGCACCCTTTTTGACCATTCGACCTAGTGCATATCGAAAATTGTAGTGACTATTCCAAGCTAGGATAGGTTACTTACTCGATTGTAGGTTGTTTGAAACCGTTGTGTGCGTAGTGAAACCCTAGTTCTTGACGAAACTAGGACAGGGAAACCCTACCCCTCCATAGGGGTGTTTTGGCTCTCACTTGCTTGCTATGTGCTTTTAGAGTGTGTCTCTACAAGAATGCATGTATCAGTTTGCAAGTCTGGGTATCAGGTCTGCGGGCATCAGTATTTGGGGAATTAGTTTTAACTGAGGGTATCAGATTCTGGGCAGTGATTTGGGAACAGTAATCAGTGGTTGAGAACAATTCTTTCAGCTTGTGTTTGCCAACTGTGTGCCAACTGTGTGTTGTCTTTATTTAAGCTATTATGCTGTCCGTTTTCTGCTCATTGTTCCTTATTATGCTTTATTTATCTTTTGCCAAGGTTAGTTACACCCATTTGCTCGACCAGGCAGATATTCCCCGAGCCCACTCTGGGTTAGAGGCGAAGACTTAATCGATCGAGGATGCTGATAAGACGAAACAAGCAGTGTTCCTTTTCCTTTACCCCGGTTACTAGCGGAGGTCAGTTAAGGCGAGTGATCAGTATAGCGGTTGCCAAATCAGTGGTCGCTTCCCGCCAGTGAGTAGTAGACTGAGGTTTCCGAGTCTACCACAGAAACAAGAATATACCGGTTATTTAGCTAGATCAGCACAATATGGCAGGTATGGAAGAGATGATGCGTCAGCTCCAGAGACTATGTATAAGCATGCACGGGATGCCCTGCTCGCCAGGCAGAAGTGGCTGCACGTCAAGCAGAAGTAGTGGCCCAATAGGCAGAGTTAATTTCCAAGCTACAGCAGCAAACCGAGCATTGCTTTCACACCCAACTCCTCCCCCACCAACGAGTTCCAATTACTCCTGGAACCGGCAAACGTCCAGAAATTACGGACGTTCTAACGGGGCCAGCTCCGTCCCCAATCCTACCCCAGCTGTCTAAAGTGCCACCAACTTAGTGATGCACCCTTTGAGTTTGAAGGTGATCCACCAGCGCTAAAAAGTGAGCAAGCTAGAAAAGCTGTTCAAGAAGTCTGAAGGCGTGAATAATCCCATTCCGAATATAGAGGTGGATACCACCGACTCGGTCTGACTCTCCAGACCGGTTTAAAAATGCCGCACATAAGACCGTTTGACGGGTCTGGGGATCCCATGGGTATATTTGCGGGCTATTCCCGGAATCTTAGAATGATGGGGCCTCACCAGATTGTAGAAGCTTTCCCTTTGGCCGAACCCACGGGTGTTACGGCTATTTGGTACGCAAAACTGGAGGGATTCTGTCAAGAAAAGCTGGGAGGAGATGGTGAGCCTTGTAGCTCAATACTTCCTACAAACGCAGATCGACGGTCAACAACTCGTGATCTCGAGACAATCTGAAGGAGAGGCTTCTCCGATTTTGTGACCGCTGGGGCTAAAGCCTCGATGATTAACCATCAAGCTTCGTCAACAAGCGACCAAATACGGATGGCTTGTGCGCAACCTTCCAGCCCAAGCTCATGCAGAAGATGATGTCCTCCCCCTTCCCACCTTTGCAGGATCACATGAGATTGGGGTGCAAATTGAGGCGCCATAAACAGGAGGTCTGATGACCTATGAAAGAGAGCAGCCCAAGAGGGCATTAACCGCAGTACGAATACAGCACAAGCTATGCTGCAGCTGGCAGATCTTCAGATGGTGGGTATGTCACCCACTACCACCACCCCAAAAACCCTTGCAGCTACGCCATTCACTGGTGCATCACGAAAGTTAGCTCGCAAAACCGCCAGGTATCCACCCGAGGGCAGAGAACCTTTACCCGCTTACATGGTCTCTGTCCAAAGCCTTGGGGGTTTTGATTAGGAAAGGGCACTTTGAAGCCCTTAGAGTCGCGACCCTTTACCAGAAAAGCTTCCTTCCTCCCATAACCGGCCAAGTAGTGTGCATTTCACAACATTCATGGTCATGACACCGACCAGTGCTATAGATGGTCATGAGATTCAAGATCTCATTGACACAGAGTGATCGTGCCCCGGATAAGCCAAATGTTCACCACAAGCCTCTCCCACCACACAACCAAAGCTCCACCTCCAAACGCAATTTCAACTTTATCCAAACTGGGCTTGTGTCATACTTAACCCCAGCATATATATAACCCGTCCCACCCTTACCCAAGCCGGAGGTGTTTCATTCCTGACAGCACTGCCTTGTGCGTATTGGACATCTCCTAAACCCAACCAGAATCGATGGTGGTGGACTATGAAGATAGAATTGGGGTGACTGTGGGGGCAGATAAGAATGTGAATTTAGAGCCTGAGGGGTCGGGGGTTATACAGCTTCATGTACAATCGAGCGGTTACATCACATCAGCAGCTAAGACTAGGCCAAAAAGTAGAATTTGCCGGTTGAGCCAAGGATCTGTGTTGTGTACGAGGATGGACCTAATCAAGGCTAGATGACCAGCGGATCTTAGAAGAAGACATTGCGAACTTTCAGTCTTCAACGAACAGGACTCAGGGATGTGGCTGTCAACTAGGGGTTTGATCTGGGAAGGTCAGTAGAAGCTACTAGGGGCTCAGCGACGAGCTAGATATTTGTTGAGCAGCCTCAGCCAGAACAGGTTCCGTCCGAGGCGGGGACACAGCATGGCCAGAATGGCTAGGAATCAGAATGACCAGCCGAGGGAGAAGCATCTGGTTCTGTTAAGAAATTTTGCTCAGAATACGGGCCAGTTTGAGTATGGAAAAATACTGAAAACAGCAGGCTGCCCTGAAGCAGTTTGAGCAGGAAAAGATCGAGATTCTGAAGAGGGCCAGAAAGGCAAAAGCCCCTGTGGGCACGAAATTTGCTGTGAGCACAAGAACGGAACGTGCTGTTGAGCAACAAAGAACAGAACATGTTGTGGGCATAGGAATAAGTTAAAACGGAACCGGACAGATGTCTTGCGGTTTACCGATGACATTTAGCCGAAAGACGACGACTTACGTCTTGCCCACACCGATGAAGAACTGGGCAAAGCCAGCCTGATGATCCTGTAATGTGGGAGGTTGACCCACATGACTAGGAAGTGGGCGCGTTATTTCAAACCCCCCACTTGGATCAAACAGAGGCGTCCAGGAAGGACAAGGAGGCAAGAAAGGCAAAGAAAGAAAAAAACTGCTCGAAGAGGAAGCTATACTGAAACAGCTTAAGAAGATACATGTAAACATTCTCCATCTGGGGACTGCTTATGGCCTCAAGAGTTCATAGACAAGCCGTCCTTTCTGCAATGGAGAAGGCCACTTCAAATCGACACCAGCCTAGCAAGCGGTAGGATGCGGTTTTATCGGGAGGATCTTCCCCGACGTTGACCTTACTGAACAAGGACGTTGCCGCCTTCAGGGGGAAAATTCATAATAAACCTCTCTACATCTCTGTCGAGTGTAGAGGAAAATGGAACAGTGCGTTTCTTGTCGACACAGGATCTGCTATCACATGTGTGCCGTCGAGGACGCGCATATGCAATCGGGGTTGAAGCCCAGCGAATTTGTGCCAACCGGCCAGTAATAAGGGCCTACGACAAATACCAGCAGAGAGGTGATGAGACGCATAGATTCGGACTCAGGTTGGTCCAGGGACAACAGGATATTACTTTCATGTCTTAGACGTTCCCGCAACCTTCAATCTTACTCCTAGGGTGGCCGTGGCTGCACCAGGTTGAAGACAGTCTTTCCACCCTATATCAAATGTTGAAAGTATACCCACGGGAAGTGGGGTGGCCATAGTTTTTGGGAATTTCTCAATACATCCGCCACCAAGATGTTTCTACACCAGTTTCTAGATATCGAGCATGGCGCGGGAGGATGGTTTCTTATCAGGATTTATACCCTAGCTGAGTCCGGTTGTACAGAACATACTAGCCGTGATGAGGGCTATATGTCAGTGCCCAGTCTGTGTACCTTCATTTGAACAAGCTCCAGACACATCCCCCGGGATTAGGATTAGGAAAAGTGACTGGCAAAGGGCAATGCCAGCATTCGGACCGAAGTGCCGCACAACCCACATACCTTTGGCTTAGGTTATCTGCTACCAAAGAGGATGGAGTGAGAAAGGTAAAGAGATGGCCGGAAAGCCAGAGCAAAGCAAGACGGGAAGGCCTTATGAGTTGGTACAGTCGGCCTATCCAGGGCACCTAACGGACGCTTTGTCCGGGAGGGAGAAGACTTTCCATTCTGTGGCTTCCCAGAGCCATTGGCTAAGTGCAGAGAGGCCAAACGGGTTGCTTAAGGGGGTTTCGGAGAGAATCTTCTTTGACTTGCAGTTATACGGGGATTGATGTTGCCGAAGGAAGCAGACGAGACCCACCAGCTGAGGTGAGCAGTGCAAGGATGAGGTTTCCAAAGCACAGAGATTGAAATGGGGAAGCCTGGGCTTGTCTACTTCTCCAGGATCCTCAGATCGTACACAAGAGTCTTGAGGATAATTCTCGGTGTCCATGATTGGAAATGAAGCGGCTGTGTGCCCATCTTTCAAACATCTTGATGCATTCCATTCACACCCTCCTCGTCTGGCAATACGATGAGGGCTTCTTATCAAGTAGACCGGGTCAGGGTAAGTGAGCCGGAATCTGATTTTCACTAAGTCTGTTGGAGTTCGGAATCAGGTTCCAACTCGTCCTGAGCTGAGTCTGTATTCTTAGGGGTGACAACCCGGATTTGCCACAGGTCCTGTCTAGGTCGTCTTTTCTTTTTCCTTTTAGTCTGTTGTAACAGGAGGAATCAGGCGGTTTGGAAGTGATTAATGAGAATTGTGTGGCTGTGGCTTCGAGTACTTTGTTGTTGCCTTTGATTATTTTCATTAATCAGGACTTCAAAAATTTCGGTTGAAAACGACGAGGAAGAAAGTTCCTTCCAGTTTGAAATATTTTCATTGATCAAGAGCATGAGAGGTTTGTAAAACCCTTGGTTGATGAAATCACCCAAATTAATGTTGGTACTGAAGGACCCGCGGCTGCGTCTTAGATTGGGTCCACGTTGTCTTTCGGAGGAGCGCGAGCCGCTAGTCGCTTTGTTAAAAGTTTCAAAAGATGTTTCCGTGGTCCGACGAAAACATGCCTGGATCGATCCTGGATGTATATAGGCACTGGATCCCTCTTGATCCAGAGGCCCGACCTGTTAAGCAAAAGCTCAGAAGGATCGCCCAGACTGGGCTCTCAGATCAAAGAAGTTGCGTTCACCCAAAGCAAATTGACGCAGGGTTCCTGCTAGGGTATCTGAATACCCAACTTGGTTGGGCCAATAATTAGTTCCAGTTCCGAAGAAGGACGGCAGAATTCAGGTATGTTGACTTCAGGGATTTGAACAAAGCCATCCGAAGGACGACTTTCCTCTGCCGCATATCGACGAAATTAGTGGACTTCACTGTTGGGCATGCGTTGCTTCTCATTCATGAGATGGATTTTTCAGGCTACCAATCAGATATTTGATTGGCATCCGAAGACCAGCGAGAAGATTGCTTTTACCACCTCATGGGGAACCTATTGTTATGGGTGATGCTGTTGAGCTGAAGGAACATTAGAGCTACGTATTCAGCGGCTACTGTGGCCATAATTTTGCACAACATGATCCATAATGAGGTAGAGAGTATACGTTGGACGACATGATTGTCAAGTCCAAGGAAAGAGAGGGCCACTACCACGCCTTGCAGAAATTCTTTCAACGGATCGAGATATCGGTTGCCAGCTTGAGTCCTCAGAAGGTGTTACGTTCGGTTGTTTACAGTAGGGAAAATGGGCTGGCGGGCTTCCTTATCACATCATTCATCATTCAGAGTGGCCTGCCATTATTGTGCTGAATCTAGCTTAAGAATAAACGGATATCTGTTCTGTGGTGAGTGAGTGCACTGCGGAGCGTCAGTCGACTCTTTAAGCACCATATAAACTCCAAAGCTCCATCTTAGAAATGCCAACCACCAAGGACTGAAAAGAGGGGTGAGCGAGGGACCCTTCTCCTTGATTTGGCAACCGCCGGGTAATAAGTGATGCTAGATTCATATACAACTGCCGCAGCTTTATTCGCAACCCTTGTACAACTCCCCGTGACTTGTCGATACACAGCTCTCTTATTAGTCCTCCGGTTGAAGGAGAGAAGAAGAAAGAGAGAAGAACAACTGAGTCTTCGTTCGTACTTGGGAATACCGACCAGCCAAGGCTTGGGCTTTAATCTCTAACGGATTCGCAGACTAGATCAAATCAAGTTATCTACTCAGGAACACCTCCCCACCTGTAGTTTGTAATCAACCACACCTTGAGCCAAAGTGGAAACCGGTTTGATTGTTGTGTACCTTCTTCAGTTGACTGGAAGGAGCAGAACATAATGGGCCCTTGGCATGGCTTTGCATAGAGCTTTAAGGTACCGAAAAGAGACTAGATGGTGAAAACACATAAAACTACCTCTGCAAACTACAAGCATTGGAAGACTCAGAAAGATAAAATAGGCAGGAAACGAATTGGAGGCAGAAATTATTAGACAGGTACAGCTACATACTACGCACTATAGAATAAGACTGACATGTCACACTGCTTTGTGCAGATATAGCAGCGGCTAGCAGGAAGAATGCGTGGTTCTCAACACGTGCGATTACTGACTTACCCCTGAGTAGGATCACTTGCCAGAACTGATACCCTCAGTAAAACTAATCCCCATAATACTGATGCCCGCAGTACCTGATACCATGACTTGCAAACTGATACATGCATTCTGTAGAGACACGTATTTAAAAGCACATACAGCAAGTGAGAGCCAAAACACCCCTATGGAGGGCGTTAGGGTTTCCCTCGTTTATTTCGTCAAGAATCTAGGGGTTTCACTACGCACACAACGGTTTCAAACAACCTACAATCGAGTTAGTAAACTATCTAGCTTGGAATAGTACTACGAATTTTCGAATGCACACTTACGGGTCGAATGGTCAAAAAGGGTTGCCTCAGGTAACCAAACAGCAGGTCTTGTCGTTCCCATCGTGGCAGATGCCGGTAACGGTGTCAAACTATGGCACGCAGCCCCGGCAAACTTCGCTCGGAAATAGCAGGACGGCGAACACAGTTCTTAGGACGCACCAAAGCAAATGTAATTACAAACGAAACACATAAGTGTATAACAAAACAACATATATCATTGGAGTTCGAGGTCAAGCGCTTCTAATATCCCCAGCAGGTGGCTCAGATGTATAGACCGCCCCGAACGTCTGCTTCTCCGCGCTGCAAGGGGCGCAACACTCGCTTTTTTCGTTCTTAGCTACGTTGTAGTTGCTCTTCACGGTTCTTGAATCTAAGTCTCACAAAATTGCAATGTGAGATCCAGATAATTCCACCAGAGTTCCAAATCCGGCAAATTCTTTTGGACAAATTATTTTTATAAAGTAGAGTTGACCAAACATGAACTGTTTGCAGATAACAGAGTCGCCCACCTAAATTTATTTGGGGGAATTGGAATCCCTGACTCGTGCAAGGCCATGTGCTCCGTCATCACAAAGTTGTCTCGGTCAGGAACTCTGTACGAGAGGGAAGTCATTGCATATGAGCACCCCTGCTTCGCTGCCGATCGAAGCATTGGCTTTTATTAACATGATATTTTGTTCTTGAAAACACATGTGTTCTTATTCCGGTTCTATTAACCTAGAATACTTATGTGATGCGCACAACATACATGTATTAGACTAGCTCATCACGTCCTTAGTTGGAAA
>NW_021029034.1:401620-513036 GCF_004153795.1 Camellia sinensis | reverse complement strand
TCGGAGGGTTCGTTGGGGGACTCCCCGTTCCCCGTTGAACTCTTGTGCAGGTTCTCTGGTGGGCTTGGTCATTCGAACATTAGGCTTGAGGAGCGTGGATCAGTCCAACCTGTCCTACCATCAAAAATTGCATGATTCATTATGAAACATTCACTTCAAAATAAAATACCATTGAAAATTTAATTATTTACAATAATGATATTATCATATTATTCTTATTAAATTTTTATATTAATTTTATGTACAAATAGATTTTTTTAATTATAAAATTTAGAAGAAATGAGTGTAATTTATTCTATTTTATTATTATTATTATTATTATTATTATAACAAAAATGTTAGAAATATCAAAAATTTCATCAAAATTTTTTACTAAATATCTCATATAACTGTGTGACTTACATAAAATTCACGTCATGTGAATCCTACATATATTTGATAAAATTTTTGATAAACTTTGTAAGATATCTAAGATTATTTTAATTCAATGAATCCGAACATAAAGACAACAAATTTAATGCTTGTCCTTTTTTGCCCTTCGTGTCATTAACAGAGGATGCACGGCTTCGTGCCATTAATAGACGGTGCATGTCATACCCCGCTAATTATTTTGAGTGGTTGAACGTAGACAAGGAGAAATTATGGGGGGTGTTTGTTTTAGTTTTTTAGAGTTAATTTATAATTTTTAGTTTTGAAAAAGTTATTTTGGATTGTTTGATTAAATTTATTTTAAATAATTTCTGATTCTATAGCTTATTTTAACTCAAAAAAGTTGATTCTGAGAAACTGCTCATCCCTTACTTCTGATTATCAGCTTCTGCTGTGGACATGTTAATTTATGATTATACTCTTCAATTTTTTTATTTTTTATTTTTTTAAAAATAGAAAAAAGACTCAAATGGACTATAGATTATTATTATTTTTTATGAGAAAATGTAGACAAACAAAAAATAAAAATTAATTGAAAAAGCTATTTCACAGCTTATTTAACAAACACTACTCAGCAACTTAAATCTATAATCCAACAGGTACACCAAACAGATTAACAACTTCTGATTAAAATCATAATCTATAATTTGTTAAGTTATAATCTATAAGCTGTTTTAACAGCTACACCAAACGGGGCTATATCATCAGATTATATCATCAGATTAATGGAAAAGATATTGAATCTGTGTGGTATAATTTACGATAACTTAAAGATTGATAATTGCAAAAATAAAAATAAGAAACATCATTTTCCAACTTTTAAATAATTAGTTTTTTGTTAATTTATTTAAATTATTTTTACCTAATAAAATATAAATACAAAGTATGCCAAATAATCTGATACTGTATTTCAAAAAAAAAAAAAAAATGTTATAAATAACTTAGATGAACTTCACCAAACAGCCCATTATCTTCTCTCATTAAGTGCTTAATAATTATATTCAAATAAGGAACTAATTATCAGTATTTATGCAGGAAGTGTTACAAACGATAACAAAAAAATCAACAATATATCTTCTAATTTGATTGCTAGCATAAATTGAGTAGGATTATAAAATCTTGTAAGAATAAGGGATAGAATTAAGAATTCGTTTGATAACTTGATTCAGCACTTAAAATTAAATGCATTAAATGATAATCAATTGAAATCACTTAAAAATTTAAGTCTCACTTAAAATGAAAACTAAAACTTAAATCTTTTTTATATCATATGATATTTATTAATTCTGACTGAATTTATAAATACTAAATATAAGTATTAATATATACTGACGTGGGTAGGCCCATAAAGACCATAACTCACTATGAACAATCCAAGCCTACCACTTAGGGCCCAATACATAACCTAACTGATAAGGCCCAGCACCATCTAGAAGTCAACATGGCATGAAGGACCAATGATATTCAGACACGTGGCAGGTAAAGGGCAAGTCACATCAGCAGACAAAGATCTGCAAAGTTATTGCTACTGCACATCGCCATTAATGCAGCCCCTCACTGCATTTATTACGACAACACCTCTCCGTCGGGACAGCACGCCTTCACCCTGAACAAGGTGAGCTACAGCATAGACTTTTGGCCAAGGTGACAGGTCGGAAGGGACAACGAAATGATTACCAAAGGATATAAGCAAACGTTGAAGACAAGAAGAAGGTTAAGTTTTTCTATCTCTAATCTATCTACATATTCCACTCTATCTCTCTAACTTGCTCGTCGGAGGGTTCGTTGGGGGACTCCCCGTTCCCCGTTGAACTCTTGTGCAGGTTCTCTGGTGGGCTTGGTCATTCGAACATTAGGCTTGAGGAGCGTGGATCAGTCCAACCTGTCCTACCATCAAAAATTGCATGATCAGTTGGTGCCGTCTGTGGGAACGCTTTGCTCCGCGCGCCAGTTGTGTTCATTGTCGCCGGAGACCCTGTTTCAATAACCCTTTCCTGCTACCCATCAAAGTGTATGGGCACGACTAGATCCATGGCTTCTCACCAAAATGCTGCTGACCACCAAGTCGACCCCCCCAATCCAAACAACCCACCACAGTATTTCATCGGGCTTACCAACAGCATTAACCGTATGGCCGAGCAAAATCAAGCCCTGATAAATGCTCTACTCCAAAGAAACCTTCCTATGCCTCCTCCACCACCTCCCGATATTCCCCCCAACCAAGAGCGAGCCCCGAGCCATACCATCCCGCAGCCCTATCCACTCAACTTGGAAGGCTTGCAACCTCCTCCTCCTAATATAAATCCACCACCCCGACCCCCGCATCCATCGGTCCTGGCACCAACCCCTGAAGGGGAAGCCAGTAGCGTCCAACCCTCGCTGCCTTCCAGTGGTGATAACATCCCTCTCTGGGATGCCGAACTCCGAGCCATGAAGCTCCAACTCAAAGGGGTTATGCAGAACATCCAGCATAAACCCTCTACCACAGCAAACTCACCATTTGTTGCCTCCATCCGGGACAAACCTTTACCCCCCAAGTTCAAAATGCCCACCATCGATTCTTTTGACGGTACGACGGACCCAGTCGACCATCTGGAGACCTACAGAACCCTCATGATCCTCCATGCATTCCCTGACGAGATCATGTGTCGAGCTTTCCCCGTGACACTAAAGGGGTCAGCTCGGCTGTGGTTTAGCCAGTTACCAGCAGACTCCGTCTCCATTTTCCAGCATCTCAGTGACTTCTTCCTCAGCCATTTTATTGGAGCCCAACGCCAGTGACGTCCAGCAACCCAACTCCTCAATATCCGTTAGACCGAGGGGGAGTCGCTGCGCAGCTTCGTTACCCATTTTAACACCGAAGCCTTGCAGGTAGCGGAAAACGATGACAAGGTCATCCTTACAGCTTTCATGACCGGTCTGCAGTCGTCTGACTTTCTTTTCTCCCTCTCTAAAAATCCTCCGACCTCCATGGCAGCCCTACTCTCCAAAGCCCAAAAATACATAAATGCTGAAGATTCCCAAACCGCCCGACAAGATCCTATAACCCAAAACCAGACCCCTAGAGAAAAGAGAAAAGATCCAGACACCAGAAAATACCCAATACAATAACCAAATGTCTCAGTACATTGACCGACCCCCCAGAACTGGGCGGTCGGCCCAAGCCCGATCGCCCGGTCGGTTCGAGCGGTACACTCCCCTAAACTCCCCCATGGAACAAGTCCTCAATTAGATCCAGCGGGACTACCCCCTGAAATGGCCCCAACCATCGCGAACCCCTTCCAACTGGAAAGACCAGTCTAAATATTGACGTTTTCACCAGGACTACGGCCATAACACCGATGAGTGTGTTAACCTCAAGGATCAGGTCGAGACCTTAATACGTTAGGGACAACTTAGTCGGTTCACGGATACCCGCTCTCAGCAGAGACAAAGGACTGAGCCCAACAGAAACAACCGCCGGCGCACCCCTCCCCAGCAGCCAGCCTAACCTAACCAAGGCCATGATCGCCCTCCACAGCAACCTCGGGCACAGGGTAACCCCGCCCCACCTGTTGGAGAAATCAGAGTTATTTTCAACGGACTTGCTTGTGGCGGACCATCCCGCTCGGCTCAGCGGGCAGAACTTAGGAAAATAAGGCAAGGCTTAGATAAAGAAATTGCCACGTTGGATCGACCCTCTAAACAGCCCAGGCAGTGAACCAAGCCTATCACCTTTACGGACGCCGACTACACAGGCATTCGTTACCCCCACGACGACCCCCTCGTCATTTCGGCTTTCCTCTCCAACTACAAGGTCTGACGGGTTCTCATAGACAACGACAGCTCTTCAGACATCATCTTCCTCAACTGCTTTCGTCAGCTCAAGATCGGGAAAGAAAGCCTCTTCCCTCTCCAAACCCCTTTGGTCGGTTTCACTGGTGACCGGGTGACCTCCATCGGCTCCATCGATCTCCCCATCACCATCGGCAAGTATCCGCGGCAGACCACCAAGTTGCTCACCTTCCTTGTTGTCGACTGCCCCTCTGCTTACAACATCATCCTTGGCCGAACCGCCCTAAACGCCTTCCAAGCCATCACTTCCACCTTTCATCTCGCCGTCAAGTTCCCCACCGACCTTGGGGTTGGCACAGTCAGGGGAGAACAGACTGTGGCCAGAGAATGCTATGTTGCCTCATTTAAAGAAGCTAAGCTTAAGGAGACCATGATCATTGAAGGACTTGACGTCAGAGACGAGGATGAGCTGGTCAGAGGAGAACCAGTGGAAGAGCTTATCGAGGTCGCCATCGACCCCACCAACCCGGCGAAAACTGCCAAGATTGGTAGCCAACTGCCCTCCCCTGCCAAGGTCGACCTCACCGCCCTCCTGATCGAGCACAACGATGTCTTTGCCTGGACTCACTCCGATATGCCAGGGATTGACCCCTCCTTCATCAGCCACCGTCTCAGTGTTGAGCCCCATTTTCGATCTATCCGCCAGAAGCAGCGCATTTTTCACCCGGAACGCAATAACCTTATTGCTTCTAAAGTAGACAAACTCCTTGAGGTATAGTTCATCACTAATGTGGACTATCCCAAATAGCTGTCGAATGTGGTTCTGGTTCGTAAAAACAATGGTAAATGGCGACTTTGTGTCGACTACTCCGACCTCAACCGAGCCTGCCCCAAAGACAGCTACCCTCTCCCTCACATAGATCTGCTGGTCGACGCCACGGCCGATCATCAAATGCTCAGCTTCATGAATGCCTTCTATGGATACAACCAAATCTTGATGCACCCATTTGACCAGGAACACACCTCATTCATCACCGACCGAGGCACCTACCACTACCGTGTGATGCCATTTGGGTTGAAGAATGCCGGGGCCACTTACCAACGGTTGGTCAATGCCGTCTTCCATCATCAGATAGGCCGGAACATGGAAGTATATGTCGATGACATGCTGGTCAAGAGCAAACTCTCCACCGATCATCTAGCCGACCTGCGAGAAACCTTCGCCACCCTACGAAAGTACCAGATGAAGCTCAATCTGAAAAAATGTGCCTTCGGCGTCGGATCGGGAAAGTTTTTAGGATTCATGGTCAGTCAGCGGGGCATCGAGGCTAACCCCGAAAAGATCAAGGCCTTAATCGAAATGCAGTCACCTAGAACGGTCAATAAGGTTCAGAGGCTTACTGGCCGAGTGGCCGCCCTCAACCGCTTTATTTCCTGAGCAATGGATAAATGCCTCCCCTTCTTCAAAGTCCTTCGGCAAACTTTTGAATGGACGGCTGAATCTGAAGAGGCTTTTCAATAGTTGAAACAGTGCATGGCTAACCCCCTCTACTTTCCTAAGCCATCACGGGCGAACCCCTCTTCCTCTATCTAGTCGTGTCACACACTGCAGTCAGTGCAGCACTCGTCAGGGAAGAAAACTCTGTCCAGCGACCGGTCTACTACATCAGTCGGGCTCTTCGGGGGGGCGGAACAGAACTACCCATTGTTAGAAAAAGTGTCATTGGCCTTGGACATCGCCTCCAGAAGGCTCTGCCATTACTTCCAAGCCCATTCCATAGTGGTCCTCACTGACCAACCGCTGAAGAAGATAATGCAACAACTAGAGCTTTTCGGCAGGCTTATGCAATGGTCGGTCGAACTCAGTCAGTTTGATATCTCCTACCGGCCTCGGATAGCAATTAAAGGACAGGTTGTCACCGATTTCATCCTAGAATTCACTAATCCTACCCCAACCATGGCCTCTCCACCCCCACCAACCCCTACCGACCCAGAAGACCCTCACTCGTGGACTCTCAACGTCGACGGATCATCCTGCAAGGAAGGTAGTGGGACTGGTCTCATCCTCACCGCCCCTGAGGGTGGTTATTTCAAATGTGCTCTTCGTTTTTTGTTCGAGGCTAGTAACAATGAGGTCGAACATGAGGCATTGATAGCAGGTCTCCGCCTAGTCCGGGATATTGGTGTCAGCCACATCTGGGTGTTCAGCGACTTCCAACTCATTGTCAGACAAATTACGAAGGAATTCGATGCCAAGAAGGACACAATGCGGGCTTACAGGGATATAGCACTCCCCCTTATTCGTATCTTCAATACCTTCCACATCAAGCACATCCCTCGGGCGAAAAACTCTAAGGCGGATGAGATGGATCAGTTGGCTTCTACAGACCAGTCTGACCTCAGCCATGGTGTTCGCATCGACTACCTAGCCCACCTTGCCATTTCTTCCAACCAGCAAGAAGTCCAATTCCTCCAAAATGAACCCATCCCTTGGGCCGCAGACATCTTCCTGTATCTAACAACAGGGGGACTTCCAGACCATAACCCACTATGAACAACCCAAGCCTACCACTTAGGGCCCAATACATAACCCAACTGATAAGGCC
Organism: Camellia sinensis; assembly: GCF_004153795.1. NCBI lineage: Eukaryota > Viridiplantae > Streptophyta > Magnoliopsida > Ericales > Theaceae > Camellia > Camellia sinensis. Next base: position 506,227 of record NW_021029034.1, on the reverse strand, counting down.
CAGCACCATCTAGAAGTCAACATGGCATGAAGGACCAATGATATTCAGACACGTGGCAGGTAAAGAGCAAGTCACATCAGCAGACAAAGATCTGCAAAGTTATTGCCACTGCACAACGCCATTAATGCAGCCCCTCACTGCATTTATTACGATAACACCTCTCCGTCGGGACAGCACGCCTTAACCCTGAACAAGGTGAGCTACAGCATAGACTTTTGGCCAAGGTGACAGGTCGGAAGGGACAACGAAATGATTACCAAAGGATATAAGCAAACGTTGAAGACAAGAAGAAGGTTAAGCTTTTCTATCTCTAATCTATCTACATATTCCACTCTTTCTCTCTAACTTGCTTGTCGGAGGGTTCGTTGGGGGACTCCCTGTTCCCCGTTGAACTCTTGTGCAGGTTCTCTGGTGGGCTTGGTCATTCGGACATTAGGCTTGAGGAGCGTAGATCAGTCCAACCTGTCCTACCATCAAAAACTGCCAGGGCTGGCATTGTCACCACCACCATGCCATTGCCACCCTTACCACTACCATCACCATCACTATTATCATCATGCCACCACCACCACTACTACCACCATATTTATCACCATTGTCATTGTTGCCATAAGTACCGCCATCATTTTACTATAAAAATTATTGAAATATACAATTGAAAATAATAAATAACAAATTTAATTTTATACATATCAAACAACTTATTTTTAGTTCAACACTTAAATTTTTATCAAATAATTTTTTTGTTTAAAAATTTAGCATTTAGTTATTAATACTTAATTTTCAATTTTTACCTTTATCAGACACCTACTAATGTGATGATATCAAGTTAAAAATATAATATTAATTGCTCATGTGCATTGACAATTACGAAACATTAATGGAATTAAATGTATGCAATTTCATAAAAAAGTAACTAACTACTCAAGAAATTTTGTTATTTATATACGTGGGTATTTTTTTCTGACCACATAACCAAATAGAGAACTCAGCTGGAGAGCACCAGTAGAATAGATTAAGCCCAACAACTTGTAACAAGAAGACAAGAATATTGCGGTGGTTCGCCACCTAGGGGCACTCCGACGATCAAGCCAGTAATCAATATCTCTCAAAGATAGCAAATTGTGTTTAAATTGACAAAAAAAGACTTACCTTAGACCCACGAGGGTACCTTACTTTTATAACCAGCAGTGATCTGATCCCCTTAGAAGCCTCACTTCAATGGGCTCAAGCTCCATGCTTATCCTAGACTCTTATCTAGATAGAGATAAACTCTTTTTGAGTCTTATCTTTATCCAGAATGAGATCCTTCTCTTGTTCTAGGACTCTTATCCCTTATTTGCTTATCTCGGATTCTGATATCTTCGTAGATAACCTCAGCCTTACCGAGATCATCTCAGCAGCATGACCAGGCCACGTGGCACCTCGGCTGACACTTCGGCGCCACTTTTGCCACATGTTGTCATTCACAAAATACTTCTCCACAACTACCTCCTAGGTTCTATTACCTCTGCAACCTGAGGTGATGGAACCTACACCATTTGTCAATATAGCATGTCGGCTAAAATTCACTCTTTTCTTCGACTGAGATCATGACTCGTCGGCTTCAGGTGACCAGGACTCAACTGGCAACTTTATCAAGGATCAAGAACCAAGAACCATGTTCTTTAAGAATCTCAGCCGAGATCGTTTCTCTAGCCGAGGTTATTGCCTTATTACTTCAAAAATTTCAAGAGTTCTAACTGCGTATGAACAATTTGTCATTGTTCTTGATGTTTGCACATTTGCACACACCTACGCACTGTTCACAAATTTGTAATTTCTTGGATTGTCATTTCTTACCACCGTCTTTGTCACATTCTTGCTTTCTTGATTCTAAATCACATTCCTTTTTATGTTTATTGCTTGTTTCTAGATCCTTTGCCTTCAATTCTTGTTTTTGTAATTTCTTGGTTTGGGATTCTGCTTAGAAACCATACGCTTAGAAAAACCAAAACAAATTTCCCCCTTAGATCTTTACAATTCCCACTCTAGTGCTCTCTAGGATTTAGCCGAGATCTACAGACCCATACCAATCATTTTTCCCAGAAATCCAATACTGATTTCCTCAAGCTGACATTATGGGTATGTTTAGGTAGAGGGTAGACAACTAGACCAAATTAGAATACTTTAGGCAAGAGTTCTCCATTCCAGCCGACGTTTAACTACGGTTGGTTGCAAAAGAGGACTCTATCATGCCTAATAAGGACTCCATGCCATTCCTCGTAGTTGCATTCATTGAGTGTGGACTTCGATTTCCCCTAGACATTCTTTTCCGAGATGTCTTTCACTATTACAAACTTAACCCTATGCAACTAGTCATCAACTTATATAGGGTTATCAATGGCATAATCGAACTGGCACGCCGAGAAAAAGCTAGGATCACACTAGCTGACATCTAGTTTTGTTAAACCATGTGTGGCCTTAAGTCTGACAAGGCTACACGTACTACCTCAAGCCCAGATCCACCACCTTCAAACTTATAGCCAACCTCCCAGACTTCAACAAGGGTGCTGGAGATGACTACTTGATCGTCTCGGGCAACTGGGAGTTTGCGCCTGATGATGATCTTCATCTCTTTCCTCTACGCCGACAATGTTTAGAGAGGATGAGGGTAAGAACCGAGTCATTCTATAACTTCATCTCTGTTAAGACTTGTCAATTCTATTTGTACTAATGTTTGTTTCTTGCTTTCGCAGTTCTTCCTCAGCCAGCGAAAGGATTTCAGCAGTCTTTCGTCCCAAGTCGAGATCTAAAGAAGCTAATGGATCTCCCTGTTCAAAAATGCAAAGCCCCCCCTCCTTCTGAATTACATCCCCATATACAAGTCTCCCCTGCCAAACGTCCACAAACGAAGCAGGACTCCTCTATCTACAACAACTCTACCAGCTACTTCTCCTCGAGGCATGACCAGGCCTCCACATCTAATCCCGTTGTGTAGCTCTCAACCTCTGCAGCTGCCCAACTCATTCTACTAGCCCAACGCCAACGCCAATGCCGACGTCGCGTTTCGAACGCCCGCATTGGTTGTACCCGAAGCCACAAACGCCAAGATTCAGAGGCGTCGGCCAACGATCCGGTTAACCCTCCTATCGCCTTTCCTGTAATTCACTTCGGTATTAAGGTCGATGTTGCTGTGGTATCTGAGGAGATGGACCGAAGTAAGGCTATGGTTGAAGACCTCTTGGCCAACCTGCCAAGAGTGGTTTCAGTTCACTCTTCTCCGTCCCAGTCCCAGCCCCAGCCTAAGCCCAAGGCAAAGAGGGTGAAGAGGGCTAAGGCAAAAGCCTTTACCACCCAAGTAAATTCAGAAGATACAGTGCCAATCTCCAAACTATTCGAGATCGAGAAAAACACAGTTGCCGTCGAGAAGAGGCTTACCGAGGCCGAGCCATCCGGTACCACACGATCGAAAAAGCCGAGGTCTAAAGGTGTAGCAAGCCTAGGCTTTTTCAAAGCTGATGAGCATTGGGCTCTAGTGATTTTGGTTGGTGATTGACCGATAATAGCTAGCGATAGTGCTATCGACAGCATTAAGGTCGGCATCGCTCTCTCCACCGTTGTTCTTCTGCCTACCGATTTGAATCGTATGGCCGAGATCAGCGAATGCGAAAGCTTCGCTTTGATGATGCAATATTCTATCCTGGTAAGTCCTCAACACTTGTAATTTTTCATTTTGGTTTTCTGTTTGCACTTAAGCAATTTTTACTAACTTATTTGTTCATTTTCTTCTAGGCCATTCAACATGCTCACTTCTTTGCAACAAAGGCCGAGGCTTTCAAGAAAGAATTGGTCCACAAGACCCAAGAGGCTACTGGCTTCCTTGCCTTCCTTAACATTGCCGAGGTGAAAATGAAGGTTCTACTAGATTAGGCCAAGGCTGCCTGACATGCGCAAGACCAGGCTGAGGAAAAGGTTGAGGCAGCTGAAGCTGTGGCTGAGGTACTCAGGGCCGAGGCCAAAGAGGCAGAAGCCAAAATTTCCAAAGTCGAGGCTGAACTCCAAGAGACCTTGGCGACCAAGGCGGCTGAAATCAAGGCAGCTGATGAAAAGGCCTACGCCGAAGGCCAAGCTGACGTACGTGACGCCTACAAAGCCCAAGTCAACCAAGCCTGCAACCGAGGCTTCTATCTCGGCTGGACGGAAGCCCTTAACGAACTTTCTAGCCCAATGGATTCTCTTCTCCGAGATATCAACCAGCTCCAAGTGCCTTTCCCTCTAATTCCCAAAGAATCGGACGTCGAGGCCAATGAGGAGGAGGCCGACACTAAGGATGCTAATGAAGAGGAGGAGGTTGCTGCTAGGGCCAAGTCCCCAACTTTGAATGATCAAGTCTTAGACTTGACTCAAGATGAGTAGGAGGACGAGGTTCCCAAAGATACCTCTGCCTAGAAGGCTTCAGAAGAGGCTAAGATCCAGTTTGCCGAGAAGAGTCTTGACTAGACCCTTCTCCAGATCGAGGCTGAGAAGTTAAAGTAACTGTCTATCGAGACCGAAACAACGCCAACAGCTGATGCTGGACAGTTTGAAAACATGAACCAAGATCTCAGTACTTAGAAACTTTTCTTTCTTTTTTTATACTTTTTTCTTAAACAGTTGTAACTTTTTGGCAATTTGAACAATGATAGTTTTAATTTGGTCGATGTGCCATCTCCTCTGTAGTTTGAACAAGTTTTGTCTCTGAATATGAGTCTTCTTTTTGTCTAAGTGTTTGAATGCTTCTCTTTGTATATGTTTACTTCATTTCTTTTATGCCTTACATGTTTTCATACTTAGAATATTATTGCAATTATTCCAAGTACACCTTAACTGTGTAATCACTTCAGGTTAGAACACATCTGACATGTATCACCTTGGATATGCTTTATCTTGGGATCACCCTTAGTTGGTCACCTCGGACAAACTTACGTCGGATTTCACCTGTTATTGTGATCTCGGCCAAACAGCACTCAAAAACATTTTATTCAAACATTTTTACAAGTGTTTTCTCTTTACTTGTACTTGTTGTCTTCTGGCAAGACTTCACCCTTTCAAGTCTAGCACCTTGGTAGGGTATCTCGGTCAATTACACTTCGGGTATAAAACAGTACTTCTATCTTGGATTAACTCATCTTGGATAGTTCCATCTATCAATGATCTCAGATGAAATTTCAAAAAATTTCACAAGTGTTATGCATAACTTCAGCTTGAAATTTCAGAAAATTTCACAAGTGTTAAGCTCATTCTCACTTTCTGCCCCCTAATGTGAACCTAAGTACCACTTATGTTCACATTAAGCATGCATCTCCAATTGTTGCCGAAGTCTGATTCAAACAAATCTTAGCCGAGGATTTTTACCTTGGTGTCTCTGTTAATCCGACTAGACCAAAATTAGTTCAACTCTACCATATGGCAAGTGTTAATTTAACTCTACCATATGCAAGTCTAAGTTATTCATCATGTTTCATTCAAAAATATCGCAAACTTAGTTCAACTCTACCATATGGCAAGTGTTAATTCAACTCCACCATATGACAAGTCTAAGTTATTCGTCATGTTTAATTCGGAAATATCGCAAACATAGTTTAACTCTACCATATGGCAAGTGTTAATTCAACTCTACCATACAGCAAGCCTAAGTTATTTGTCATGTTTCATTCAGAAATATCGCAAACTTAGTTCAACTCTACTATATGGCAAGTGTTAATTCAACTCTACCATATGGCAAGTCTAAGTTATTCGTCATGTTTCATTCGGAAACATCGCAAAGTTAGTTCAACTCTACCATATGGCAAGTCAAAGTTATTCGTCATGTTCACCATAGGAACATTGTCATAAGACTTTTTCAGTCATATCGCACAAGTGTCAACAATAATATACGAAAACAAAATCAAGCTAGTGTTTTATTAAAACTTCGGCTAATTACATAAATCTCAAAAAACAAAAACTAATGATAGAAAAACTTCAAATTGCAAGGGTTCTAGAGTCTTGACAACTCCTTGCTATCACTGTCTTCAAGTCGATATGCCGTATTGTCGGTAACCGAGATGATGGGATATGGTCCTCCCCATTTCAGGCCAAGCTTGCCCTCTCTAGGATCCTTTTTATTGCCGACGAATTTCTAAGGACGAGGTCTCCAACCTTGATCTCCCTTAGGTTGACTTTCTTATTATAAGCCCTAGTAAGATGCTGCTGGTATGCCCCAATCGAATTGCTGCTCTCTCCCTTCTTTGTTCTAACAGATCTAGATCTCGGGCAAGGAATGTCTCGTTGGTTCCATTCTCTACTCCCTAGGTTTTGATTCCAGGGATGCCGACCTCCAGTGGGATAACTACTTTAGTGCCATAAGCCATGGCAAAAGGAGACTCCCCAGTTGATCTTCTCGGCGTAGTCCGATATGCCCACAGTATATTGGGCATTCTTCCACCCATTTTCCCTTGGCTGCTTCCAGCCTCTTCTTGATCCCATCCAGGATGGTCTTGTTGGATGCTTCGGCTTGACCATTACTTTGAGGGAAGCTAGGAGTAGAGTAATAGTTCTTTATCTTGTACTTTGCACAAAAGCTCTTGATTAGCTTTGTCAAACTAGGTACCATTATCTGCTACTATGGCCCTTAGGATTCTGAATCTGGAGATGATGTTCTTTTAGATGAAGTTCTTTACATTAATATCTCGAAACTTCGCAAGGGATTTAGCCTCTACCCACTTTGTAAAGTAGTCTGTGGCTACGAGCAGAAACTTTCTCTGTCCAATTGCCTGGGGCAGTGGTTCTACCAGGTTCCTGCCCCACTGGCCAAACGGCTAAGGACTGGACATTGGGTTCAGATTTGCTGTTGGCTGATGTATCAAAGGTGCAAACCTTTGATACTTCTCGCACTTCCTCACATAGGCTTCGACATCATTTTGTATGTATGGTCACCAGTATCCCTGCGATATGGCTCTGTGGGCAAGAGACCTGTCCCCTGCATGGCTTCCACAAACTCCTTCATGGACCTCATATAAAAAGTCCTTTACCTGACCGGAGTAGAGGTCCAGTGAAGAATCTTCTGTACAAATGGCCTTCTGCTGATAGGTAGAACCTGGCCGACTTCAACTTGGTTTTGTGTGCCTCTTTTCGGTCGTCTGGCAGTCTGCCCTCTTTGAGAAACACAACTATGGCGTCCATCTAGCTGGGACCCATTTCCATGCACATTGTTTCGTACTCCGTTATCAGAGGCTCTACACTTGGGGCCTGACAAATAATCAACCATTATTGTCCTAGACTCAACTGATTTCATAGTGTTGGCCAAGTTAGCCAAGGCGTCGGCGTCGCTATTGTCATCTTGGCTAACCTGCTGTAGTCGACAATTTTCAAACAGTATTAGTAGCTTGACATCCTCCTTGACATAGGCTATCAACCTTTCATCTCGGGCTGCATACTCACCCGTTGCTTGATTCACAATAAGTTGGGAGTCACAAAAGACTACCACCTCATCGGCTTTTATTACTGCTACTAGTTTCAGTTCTGCAATCAGCGTCTCATACTCTACTTCGTTGTTTGAGGCCTTGAACCCCAAACGAATAGATTACTCAATCATTTGTCCATCTGGTGATACTAACACCACTCTTGCCCCTGCTTCTTGACGGTTTAAACTTCTATCAACAAACAGGCGGAAGGAGTCGTCGATGTAGATGTCGCAGGGTTTTAGTTTCTCTGCCTTCCATTTTACTGGAGTGGGGTCCTTTGGCCCCAGCTAGGTCTCTTTCTTCTCCCTTGGACATCCTAAGTTGCGACTTTCCGAAGCCTGCCTTGGGATTGCTCTAGGAGTGAACTCGGCCACAAAGTCGGCCAGCACTTGGCCCATGATTGTTGTTTTAGGCCTGAACTCTAAGTCATATTGGCCCAGCACCACTGCCCATCTGGCTATTCTGTCTATCAGATCTCCATGCTGCAATAGGGATTTCAGGGGATGCTCAGTCAGCACCACAATCTTGTGGGCTTGGAAGTAGTGATTCAACTTTTTGGAAGCCATCACTAGGGCTAGTGTCAATTTTTCCAGGGACAAGTACTTGGTTTCTGCACTTGCTAGGGTTTTACTCACATAGTATATTGTCTTTTGCTCTCCCTCCTCTTCTCGGATTACCACTGCACTTATTGCGTGGTCTGAAACTGCCAAGTATAGGAATAATTCTTCTCCAAATATTGGATTTGATAGAACTGGAACTGTTGTCAGGTACCTTTTCAAGTTGGCCAAAATGACGTTGCACTCTTCTGTCTATAAAAAATCTGTGGCCTTTTTTAACAATTGAAAAAATAGCTTGCACTTATTAGAACTTCGACTGATAAATCTATTCAGCGCCGCTGCCTTGCCAGTCAACATCTAGACTTGCTTGGCTGATGTCGGGCTTTTCAAGTCAAGGATGGCCCTGATCTGATCTGGGCTTGCTTCAATATCCCTCTTGGTCACCAAGTATCCCATGAATTTACCTGATCCAACTCCAAATTCACATTTAGAGGCATTGAGCCGAAGTCGATATGCTTTCAGGATATCAAAAATTGCCTATAAGTCAGCCAGATGGTTCCCAGGTTCTTTGGTTTTCACGACAATGTCATCGATGTAGACCACTACTGTCTTCCCATATCAGGTGCTTGAACATCTTGGTCAGTAACCTCTGGTAGGTTTCTCCTGCATTCTTCAACCCGAAAGGCATCACCCTGTAACAATAGAGTCCTTTCGGGGTGATGAATGTCGTATTCTCTTCATCTGGGACATATATTGCTATCTGGTGGTAGCTTTTGTGTGTGTCCAAGAAACTCATCCTTCAATGCCTTGAAGTGGCATTTACTAATTGATCAATCTTGGGCAGTGAGAAATTGTCCTTAGGGCAAGCCTTATTCAGGCTGGTGAAGTCCACACAAACCTTCCACTTGCCGTTCTTCTTTTTTACTACCACTATGGTGGACAACCAAATAGGGTAGTTCACCTCTCGAATGGCCTGGGCTTCCAACAGCTTGTCCACTTCCTTTTTAACTACCTCCATATGTATCAATGTCGGTCTTCTTGCCCGCTGAATGACAGGTTTAGCTGATCTGTCTATATTGAGCTGATAGTAAGTGATCTTGGGGCCAATGTTAGGTATCTCATAGGGCGTCCAGGCAAACACTTTTATATTTGTTTACAAAAAAGCCTCTAACTCCCTTTTCTTCTCCTCGGCTACGCTTGAGCCGAGAAATAAGAAGTGTTCTTCATCATCATCTTGGACTAGAATTTTCTTTAAAGCTTCCTCACTCTTGTCAGCTGGTTCTTTGCCGACATCATCTAGGACCTCCATGTCCTCGTCTTCAATTTCTACTACTTTTGCTTCTATTTTGAAAGTATTTTTAATTTTAATTGTAATATTAATATTAAACAATTCCCAAAAAAACTCTTTAACATATATCTTAAATAATATTGCAATAAGGGTCCAGCTTGTCTCAAATTGAGATCAAGTCTGGATCCGTTCAGTTCGGCCCATGGGGCCCATTTTTTGGGTCCGTTTTGATAATCCGAACCGTTAATGTGTAGAACTCGTCGAGTACTACATCTTTGTAAAAAATCACGTTGATCGGATATCAATAATTATGTGATCAAATCAGTTTTGTATAAAAAAAAATAGACGGTGAAACAATTAACGGTTGATAAAAAACTGTTTTGTTTACATAGCTATCGATATCCGATCAACGTGATTTTTTACAGGCATATAGTACTCGACGAGTTCTACACATTGAACAGTTCGGATTATCAAAAAGGAACCTGTGATGGGCCCTCACGGACCCAACAATACAGTCCAATCTGATTTTGAATTGGACCAAAGCCACTGCCTTGCAACAAATATGCAAAATAATTATGAATTCAAGAAAATAAAGAAATGGGGATTTATGAACCGGTGACCGGGACCACCGGTAAGCCTACAACTGTTACGGCGGCTTCGTCAAACGAAAAGATGACGGGCTGTCTTTTTGGTGGTCAATATTTAATTAAATACTTTTATTTTTATTTTTTTTACTATTTTTTTTGTTTGCTTCTGCACAACCATTTGTGTTGACTATTAAGAGGTCAACGCATGTGCTGTGAAAGCCAGCGACGCATTCAAATATTTAGAGCGATGATCAAGACTCAACTCTACATGTAATAATAATTTAAAAGAAAAAAAAATTATTATTCAAAAAAAAAAGAAGAAAAAAAAAGAAGAGTAAATAGCTCCCTTTAATGAAACTATTTTAAAGGCTGGACTATATAAGTCCCCTTTGGAGCAGTATGAAGAAAAACTCAGATGGAGGTTCCCACTACTGATATTCACGTCTCAATCATTCATTTGACTTGGTTATAAATGTAGATGATAATAATAATTTATTAACAGAATTATTTGTTAATTTTTTTAAAAAAAAAAAAAAAATTAAAATTTCAAACTCCAGCAGTTTTTAATTTATTTTTTGAACTTAATTTGTTTCTTTCGATAAACTAATTGAAGTCATGTTTCACAACACCCCTCAAATTTGAAATCGTCTTTAAACTTAAAATCATGTATATGAATTTTAAAAATAAATTTAAAATTAAGTAGGTTTTAAGAAATAAATTTAAAAGAATTTGAGTTTAGTAAAGAAAAAACTCTCTTCCAATAGTGGAGTTGGGATGGCTATTATACCCTCTGCATAGCACCCACTGTTATGTGGCTAATGGATCTCATTTTTGAAATTCATTTTGATAATTCGAATCGTTCACTTTTTAAGATATATCAAGTAAAATATATTTGTAAAAAATTAAATTAATAGAATATTGATAGCATTTTAATCGAATTGTATTTGTATATAGTTTTATATTTTGAATTTTATTTATCATTTATTTTTTTAAATACAAAAGCAATTCCAGTAATTAATATACCTAAAAAAATGAACTGTTCAAATTATCGAAATAGATTTCAAAATGAGATCCATCAACCAAGGACGGATCCCGGATTATGTCTTTGGGGGCTACTCTATAGTTTAAAATATTGGGAGTTACTCCATATAATTTTGAAATTATCTATAAAAAATTTGAGGATACGAACTCTTATAATTTTAAATTATTTTAAAATTTTTAATATAATATACAATATTTTTAAAATTTTTAAGAGTGCGGCCGCCCCTCCAATCCCCTAGATCCATCATTGCCATCAACCGCACAATCCCAAAACAAATACAAAAAAATTTAATGACCTACAACTATGGTTGACAAGTCGTCTCATGCCATGCATACTATGTTGGTGGTACAAAATTTAACCAACTTTGTTGAGTAAAAATAAGTGTCTATATTTTCTCAAATTGAACTAGTGTTTCAACTCATGATATTTTTTAACTTTCAATGCAAATGTTAAAATTGTTGTTAGTGGTGAGATGTTATGTTTTGAGTTAACTATATAACGAGACTTTCAATGAGAGCGAGAGAGAGAGAGAGAGAGAAAAGAAGGATAAGGGAAATTGATGAATGCCACTCACTATATAAATAAATATACTAGAAGTTGGACCACCCCTATGCGTATGTATTTATTATTCAATTGAGTATGAAAATGTTATACGTTCTAAAATTTTTTATTAAATGAATGATCAAAAGTCTCATAAGGAAAATTAATAAATACTATTGAGTATGAAAATGAAAATGTTATCCATGTAAGACGTTTGATCATTCATTTTTGGTGGAAAATTTTGAACCCTATACATTACCTCTACGATAAATTGTGGTTACAAAGAGTAATGGAATGCTAAGCATTGTAGGATATCATATTTAAAACTAACAGTTGACACACGTAATATGTGTGCAATTCAGATAACTAATAATAAAAATAAATAATAAAGAATTTAATGTTATAATATGTATGTTGTTTAAGTGAGAATTATGTTCTTAATGAAATCCAAGATCTTAGATTCAAAACTTACTTACGATGTATATAATAGTTTTTTATTTTTATTTTAGTATATATAAAATTGCCACGTGGCATGAGAAGAAGAAAGTTTCACTAAACCAATTTAGGCCGTCACTTAATAATCATAAAATAATAATAATAGTAATATATATATATATATACTAGCAGGTGGCATACGCGATGCTTGTGCAATTCAGATAACTAATAATAAATAATAAAGAATTTAATATCATAATATGTATGTTGTTTAAGTAATAAGTATATTTTTAATGAATTCCAAGGTCTTGGGTTTAAAACTTGCTTATGATATGTATAATAATTTTTTTATTTTAGCATATATAAAGTTGCTATGTGACATGAGGAGAAAAAGGTTTCACTAAACCAATTTAGACTTTTACTTTAATAATAGTATGGATATTTAAGATAATTACCAAATGAATTTTAAAATATTTTTTAACTTGTTATATTGTTTTTTTTTATTGTTAAAATATCATATTTTGATAAATTCATGCCAACAGTGCATATTTTATTTTTGAAAAAATTATTCTAAGGTCCCTCTCCCACTTTTAATAATGGAAGAGATCCACAATATTATTTTATGATGTCTAAAGTCCTTCAACCCAAACTCATATATCACAGAGAAATTTAAGAAGAAACAAAAGGGCTTCAAAAACTGAGTTTGGTCTCTCTCTTCTCTCTCTCTCTCTCTCTCTCTCCTACATCAACCCCAAACCCTAGCTTCTTCCTTCATCCTCATGAGCTTTCTCAGAGCTCCAGACTCTTGAGCTTCACAACGAACTCTTCGTCCTCAGAGATCGAATTAGGGTTTAGCGTTTCATCAGCAGCGATCTCTGATGAATTCGAAATAGACAATGGCAAGAAACACATCGGCCGAGTCGTGAATGGAAGCAGAGGAGTCGATTGAACGTTCGCGATCACTTATTCGAGGTTGATCTTCGCTGACTCTGCAGAAGCAACATCCTCTGGTTCTATAGTTTGTTCTATCTCTTCATTGTTGATAAATGTATATATATATATACAATGTCAGCACATATATATATATATATATATATATATCCAGTGTTGAATATAACGAAGCTGGTCATAAACATCATTCCTATATGGCTAACTTCGCTGACATTCGGTTTATGTATGGCACAAACCTCAACTTTCTTTGTCAAACACCTGAACAGTGTAGACGACAAGTGTTTGTGGTATTGTATCATGCATATGTAGCTTACCTATTTTTTCTTTGGTTTCTGAAAAACAGTCCAGGTATCATGTTGTTGATTTTTACCAAAGCTAGTGGCCATGTTCCTCTTAAGATTCTTTCAATAGAGGATGATGCAGTTCTTGTGACACCCGAATGTTTTAAATTTAATATTACAATAAATAGAACTCAAAAATAAAAATATATATAAATAATAATAAACAAATATATATACATATATATACATGTAATGACAATAATAATAACTAAATAAATAATAATAAATAAATGCATAATAAATTGGGAATTTTATTATTAAAGAAATACGTTGTGAAACACTACATATTAAATATTTTAGTAAGTGGTAAGTGGTGATTTATAGTTGAGTAGTGAGGTTTTTAGACGTGAACCTAACTTATCATTATACGTAATTTTTAGGAATCATTGTGGATTACCAAAGAAGATAGTAACCCTTTAAACTTATAATTCAATTCTCAAGACCTTGGTTGGTACAGGATAAGGGTTAAACAAAAAAAAAAAAAGGGATAAGACTCTTGAATAAGGATAAGGGTCAAAGTAAAAGGGGTAAATCAGAGAGGGATTGAGAAATGCTGCCACGTATGCGACTATTGCTTGGGCCTCACACCTTGTTTCGGTATAAATAGGGAAGGGAAGTTCGTTGGTGAAGCACAGAAACAAGGTGAGCGTAGGGAGCGTAACGTAGCAAGTGAGGCTCTGAAATCAGAGAAAAATAGGGATTAATTTGTACTAGAGGTGAGTTATATTATACCTTGAGCTAGTATAATATGTTTTAAATATGTCTTGAGTTACCATAATATAGTTTACGTATGTTTTGACTCACCATAATTTATTTTATAAAAGTTATGTTTTATTAATAAAAGTTATGTTTTATAAAGGTTTCAATTACGTGGATTATTTTCTGAACCCTATTTGTGAAAATGAAACTCATGGATAGCTTGTGTATATTTTAAAGAATATTTGACTATAACCTTATAAACAATTATGTTTTGTAAGTACCACCACGAGAGTCCCACGCCTTGGAGAACTTAAATAACCATTGGCTCCTGATATGACACTTATGTGGTCACCACATAGATTATTGTAACATAGAGATCCATTGACCCCTTGTAAAGTGATTGTCACTTAGTAACCCTGTTCTGTTTTGTTATGTACCGTGGTTATAAGTTAATTATTTCAGTTTCTGGACACTTCATTAATTTGTTGTATTCAACTCGAATTATGTTAAATGTTTTAGCTTAAATAAATATCCATGGCTATTTTTGTGCCCCTACACTCACAGTATAATATCTTACTCTGCTATGTGCTTATAGCTGTTACCCCTTTTAGGTGACGAGATTTAGCGGAGATCAAGATGGAAAATGAATAGCTGTTGTTATTTTGTTTTTTTTAAGATTTCTATCTTTATATTATCAGACTCTTGTAATACAATGAAGTTCAAATGACTATGTTTGTTTCCTTTTAAATCAATAGTTTGTACCCAATTATTTTAATTTATTAAATTTTTCTGATTGCGCTACGACTATAAAATTACTTGAATTATTTTTATTTTTATCTTGTTAGACACCGAGCCTTTGGTACCGTACCGGGTTGTAGTCGTAGAAAAAGTGGTATCAGAGCATTGATTTTTTTATAAAAAATATAAATAAATAATAAAATAATAATAATAATAATAATAAATATTATAATATAATTAATAATACAAAAACATAATAATAATAATAATAATAATAATAATAATAATAATAATAATAATAATTAAATAAAAAAATTAAAAAATATATATAGTTATAAGTTTTAAATTTTTCTGTATAAATTTTCAATTATATTTGAAATTCACATTATTTAAAAAAAAAATAAAAATTTATATATATATGTATATATTAAACTTGCATTATTTATATGTGGTATTCTAACCATATGTTATAAAGCTAAAACGCAAATAAACCATGTTATATATATGTCTAGGCTAAGTTTTCTTGTGTTGTAGGAAATGGCGAACCTAATAGAGTTATTCTGGTATGAGCCCCCAGAAGCTCATCTCCTCCTAAACCAATTAGAGGGCTGGAGTGACTCAGAGAGTCTTGTCAGGCAAGCCCATCCAACACTTGACCATCTCATGGGAAGACCAGTTTATTTGCAGGCTGACCCCGATAAGGATTTCTTATTCCGAAGACTTAGCCGAGGTAGCACTCGTGAAAGGTATATAGGACCGACCCACGTTGTTGGTCTTGCTCCGGACCTAGAACCGCCACATTTTCTGGTCGCACCTCTACCCGTAGGCTTTGCAGAGAGGAGGGGATCCGCATACCCTAGTAGCCACCTTTACACTATGACACCTCCCCCACAACACATTGCTTATACCCCAGCTGTGGACTTTACCGACGGTGCATCATACTTGGAGACACTGATACGGATTACTGGACAGGAATTTTGGGGTTATGATAACGGTGCTCCTGTGTACATAGTCCAGGTAGTATGGAGCTGCTTCAGAGTAGAGCTCAGTGGGTGGGAGTTTGAGTCCATCATGCAGAGTGAGTTTCCGGGGCTATTTCATGGGCCAGTTTTCCGGAGCCAGTTCTCTTGGTGGCCTAACAGTCCATTCTAGATGTCTGACCAGAAGACCCTTTTTGTGAGTTGATCATGATTAGTCTAATCTTTATATTTTTGTATCAGTAGGATTAGACATTAATTTGTGACTGCCAGACTAACACCCTATGTAAGGTAACAATGATGTATATATATATGGTATTAATGTGATAATATTAACGCGATGGTAAAACTAATATGTTATATATGAATGTGGCGATATTAATGTGATAGTAAAACTAATATGTTATATATGAATGTGGTGATAATAGAACTAATATGTTATATATGACGATGTATCAGAATTATATCAAAATGATGTCACACTTATATCATTTTACCTTGTAGTAATGGCCAACGAAGGAAATGAAACCGGATCATCAGTCAGCGGTACCATCCTAATGGAACAAATCATGGAAAGAGCAGTCACCAACTTTTTGTAGCCCTTGCAAACCAGCATAACCAATGGGACATTAGAAAGACGAGAAGAATCGACTACGATTAAACAATTTCAGGATCTGAAACCCACTACGTTTATTGGCAGTCCAAACCCACTAGTAGCAGAGGCTTGGGTTAGGGACATGGAGAAAATCTTTCGCGCGCTACCTTGTACAGAAAGACAGAAGGTGACTTTTGCCACCTTCACCTTCAAAGATGATGCACAAGAATGGTGGCTTCTTACCCTGGAAAAGGAAGATATTGTGACTTGGGCGAGATTTTTAGAGGTATTCTATGAAAAGTATTTCCCAGATTCACTACGGGAACAAAAAGCGTCAGAATTCATACATCTAAGGTAAGGAACCATGTCAGTGGCCGAATATGAAAGTAAGTTCACACAACTAGCCTGATTCGCGATATATGTCATTCCCACCAAAGCTCGAAAAGCCAAAAAATTTAAAGCAGGATTGGATCCTGAAATTAAGGATAGGCTGGAGGTTTTGAAACTGCCAACCTATGCGGCGGTGGTGGTAGATCGAGCATACATTGCGGAGAAAGGGATTAAAGCCCTGCGTTCCGAGGAACCAAGCCAGAAGAAGCGATTGTGGGAAAGAGATAACAAAAGGCCCGGTGCCGTGCCTCCCAAGAAAGTAAATACGGGCACAACCAGTTCAATCGGTCCAAGCAATCAAAGTCCTGCAGACCCTAAAGGTGGCACCCTTCCAACTTGCTCTACCTGTGGAAGGACTCATTGGGGACAATGCTGTCAAGATACGAGAGCATGCTTTAGATGTGGCCAAGTTGGCCATTTGCTGAAAAATTGTCCAAAGCTCGTCCGCCGCTTTGAACCAGTCCAAAAACCTGCAGTATCTGGAGGAGTGAGGAAGGACCAGAAATGCCAAGGAAAAGCTTTTGCCCTGGTGCCTGGAAACCCAGAAGTTACTGAAAATGTTGTGTCAGGTACACTTTCTGTTTGTGGTCACTTAGCCCATGTTCTCTTTGACTCCGGTTCAACTCATTTTTTTGTTACACCACACTTTGCTACCAAGTTGGCATCAACACCCGAACCTTTAAGACATGTACTATCTGTGTCTTTTCCTTCTAGAAACTCCGCCCTTAGTACTGATGTATACAAATCTTGTACTGTATCCTTAAAATGTGAAACCTTACACGTAGACTTGATACCCCTTTGCATTAGTACCTTTGATGTAATCTTAGTAATGGATTGGTTAGCTGCCAACTGTGTATCTATCGATTGTAAAGCCAAAAAGGTCTTCCTCAGGTCGCCAAACCAACTCAAGCTTGTCTTCAAAGGAGCTGGAGCCTCTCCCCCTCCATGTATTATATCCTTCATGACAGCCCAACGACTGCTAAGAAAGGGTTGTTGTGGTTATATCTGTTATGTGATTGATACTCAATAAGAGACCCCCACACTTGATGCAATCCCTGTGGTTCGAGAATTTCCGGATGTATTTCCTAAAGACCTGCCTGGCACCCTAATTGATCGGGAAATCGAATTCACCATTGAAACCCAACCTGGTACATAACCAATCTCAAAGACCCCTTACCGCATGTCCATGGCAGAATTGAAAGAACTAAAAACTCAACTCCAAGAACTACTGAACAAAGGCTTCATCCGACCGAGTACCTCACCATGGAGAGCTCCGGTACTGTTCGTAAAGAAAAATGATGGTAGAATGAGGTTATGTATCGACTATCGAGAGCTAAATAAAATCACCATCAAAAATCAGTAGCCCCTGCCACGAATTGACGACTTGTTTGATCAACTGTAAGGCGCCCAAGTGTTCTCAAAAATTGACTTGCGTTCTGGTTACCATCAACTAAAAGTCAAAATGGAACGTATCGAAAAGACTGCCTTTAGAACCCGTTACAGGCACTATGAGTTCCTCGTCATGCCATTTGGCGTCACCAATGCTCCAGCGGCCTTTATGGACCTCATGAATCAAGTGTTCAAACCCTATCTTGACGAGTTCGTCGTTGTCTTCATTGATGACATTCTCATATACTCCAAATTGCCAGAAGATCATGGACACCACCTGCGAAGAGTTCTACAGACATTACGTGACCACAAACTTTTTGCCAAGTTGAAGAAATGCGAATTCTGGATCACTAGTGTACACTTCCTCGGTCACGTCATTAACAAATATGACATTTCAGTTGATCCCTAAAAGGTTGTAGCAATCGTGGATTGGCCACGACCTACTAACATATCAGAGATTCGAAGCTTCTTGGGCCTAACCAGCTATTACCGGCGGTTTGTGCAAGATTTCTCGAAGATAGCTTCACCCTTGACCCGGCTAACTCAAAAGAACACACCCTTTGAATGGACGGACAAGCAGGAACGTTGCTTCTAAGAATTGAAGGACAGACTCGTGACGGCTCCAATACTAGCACTACCCGCGGAAGCAGAAGGATTTGTAATTTATAGCGATGCCTCATACAATGGTTTGGGTTGCGTTCTTATGCAAAACGGGAAGGTCATTGCTTATGCCAAACGGGAAGGTCATTGCTTATGCCTCCCGCCAACTAAAGACCCACGAAAGGAACTATCCAACTCATGATCTAGAATTGGTTGCGGTGATCTTCGCCCTCAAAATCTGGCGTCATTATCTCTCCGGAGTAGCCTGCGAGATCTACACTAATCACAAGAGTCTCAAATATCTGTTTACGCAGAAGGAATTGAACATGAGACAACGACGATGGCTAGAATTTATGAAGGACTATGATATAGAGATCTATCATCATCCCGGTAAAGCTAACATAGTAGCAGATGCATTAAGTCGAAAAATGACCAAAAGTTTGGTATGTACCCTCGTTCTCCGCAAGATCCATGGGTTGCTCGCCAACATAATCGTGGAACCTGAGTTGATTGAAGAAATTAGAGCCCGCCAATGTGAAGATAAACTTTTGAAGAAAAAGTATGAAGAGCAAGGAAACACGCCTGATCCTGACTTTACGATAAGTAATAGGGTGCTAAAATTTCGAAATCGAATTTGCGTACCCGACCTTCCAGAACTCAAGAAAAAAATATTGGCAGAAGCTCATAGCTCGAGGTTTGCGATCCATCCTGGCAATATGAAGATGTATCACGATTTGCAGGAACACTTCTGGTGGACAGGAATGAAGAAAGACATAGCAAACCATGTCTCCAAATGCCTACGTTGTCAACAAATTAAAGCAGAGCATCAGAGACCTGCAGGAATGTTGCAACCACTCCCTATTCCCGAATGGAAATGGGAGCATATCACTGCGGATTTCGTGGTCGAACTACCGCAATCAGTCTCGAAGAATGATGCAATATGGGTTATCGTAGATCGATTGACGAAGTCGGCGCATTTTCTACCAATCAGAATCATGTACTCCCTCTCTAAGTTCGCCGCTCTCAACATTAAGGAAATCATTCGTTTGCACGGCACCCCAGTTTCAATCGTATCCGATAGAGACCCCCGCTTCGTATCTCACTTCTGAACAAATTACAAGAAGCTTTAGGAACCACTCTAAGGTTTAGCACGGCTTACCACTCGTAAACTGATGGGCAATCTGAGGGGATGATCCAGACATTGGAAGATATGTTACGTTTGTGTATGCTAGACCTCAAAGGTAACTGGGATGATCATCTTCGCATATAATAATAGCTACCATGTAAGTATTGGAATGGCACCGTACGAGGCACTGTATGGAAGGAGATGTCGATCACCTCTATGTTGGACAGAAGTCGGAGACAGAAAATTATTAGGCCCCGAGATCGTGCAAATAATGAGCGATAAAATTCAACTCATCCAACAACGAATTTGCACTGCCCAGAGCCGCCAGAAAAGCTATGCAGATACATGGAGACGAGGCTTAGAATTTCAAATAGGAGATCATGTGTTCCTTAAGATCTCACTGACAAGAGGGGTTATCTGATTTGGAATGCGAGGAAAGTTAAGACCATGATACATCGGCCCATTTGAGATACTCGAAAGGATTGGTCCTATAGCATATCATCTTGCGCTTCCACCCGAACTGTCCAATGTCCATAATGTGTTTCACGTTTCGATGCTTCGTCGATAGCTTCGAGATCTAGAACATGTTGTCAATCATGAGAACCTAGAAGTTCAAGAAGACCTCTTTTACGAAAAGCAACCTGTACAGATTCTCGATCGTCGTGAGCAGATCCTTCGAAATAAGACTATACCCCTCATAAAGGTCTTATGGAGAAACTATCGTATCGAAGAAGCAACGTGAGAAACTGAAAGCCAAATGCAAGCCAAATACCCACAACTCTTCGAAAACCAAGGTACGTTAAGTTTGGGGACAAACTTCGTTTAAGGAGAGAAGAAATGTGACACCCGAATGTTTTAAATTTAATATTACAATAAATAGAACTCAAAAATAAAAATAAAAATAAAAATATATATAAATAATAATAAACAAATATATATATATACATGTAATGACAATAATAATAACTAAATAAATAATAATAAATAAATGCATAATAAATTGGGAATTTTATTATTAAAGAAATACGTTGTGAAACACTACACATTAAATATTTTAGTAAGTGGTAAGTGGTGATTTATAGTTGAGTAGTGAGATTTTTAGACGTGAACCTAACTTATCATTATACATAATTTTTCGGAATCATTGTGGATTACCAAAGAGGATAGTAACCCTTTAAACTTATAATTCAATTCTCAAGACCTTGGTTGGTACAAGATAAGGGTTAAACAAAAAAAAAGAAGGGATAACACTCTTGAATAAGGATAAGGGTCAAGTAAAAGTGGTAAATCAGAGAGGGATTGAGAAATGCTGCCACGTATGCGACTATTGCTTGGGCCTCACACCTTGTTTAGGTATAAATAGGGAAGGGAAGTTCGTTGGTGAAGCACAGAAACAAGGTGAGCGTAGGGAGTGTAACGTAGCAAGTGAGGCTCTGAAGTGCGAGGAAAATAGGGATTAATTTGTACTAGAGGTGAGTTATATTATACCTTGAGTTAGTATAATATGTTTTAAATATGTCTTGAGTTACCATAATATAGTTTACGTATGTTTTGACTCACCATGATTTATTTTATAAAAGTTATGTTTTATTAATAAAAGTTATGTTTTATAAAGGTTTCAATTACGTGGATTATTTTCTGAACCCTATTTGTGAAAATGAAACTCATGGATAGCTTGTGTATATTTTGAAGAATATTTGACTACAACCTTATAAACAATTATGTTTTGTAAGTGCCACCACGGGAGTCCTACGCCTTGGGGGACTTGAATAACCATTGGCTCCTGTTTGACCACTTTGTAGTCCCCTGTTTGTTATGGATCCATTGACCCCTGTAGTGATTGTCAATTAGTGATCCCTGTTCTGTTTTGTTATGTACCGTGATTATAGTTAATTATTTCAGTTTCTGGCACTTCATTAATTTGTGTATTCAACTCAAATTATGTTTGTACGGGAAAGAAATAAACCTTCTCGTATGATCCTGTTGATCAAGTTTGCACTCCTTCAAACAATGTTGCTTTGCCACCTGAAAACACAAATGTGAGCTAACTGGCGGGTGTGTGCCGGAAACCCCTCCAATGCCTAAGTTAGCAACTAGACAATAGACAATAAGTTCTGTGCATTCTAGAGTAAGAATTGGGATACTTGTCCATAGGTCTGGTCATGAGCTTTTATAGACTTTGCTTGGTACATTCTTAGTAGGATTCCAACTCTCCCTATGAGAGTCCTCCTAGGAATCACACACCCTACTCACTACCAACCAAGTGAGATGGTTTTACACAATCCCAGTAGGACTCTAACTCTCCTTAGTAGAGTCTTTCTAGGAGTCACACTCCTACTCACTACCAACCAAGTGAGATGGTTTACACAATCCCAGTAGGACTCTAACTCTCCTTAGCAGAGTCGTACTAGGAGTCTCATCACTGCAAGCCAAGTGAGATGGCTGAACCATTTACCTCAGTTATACATTTCTGATCGAACTGCCTTATCTCGGTCCCCTGCCATTCGGACCGTGTGATCGAAAGCTAATCTATCGAATGCCACCCTGCCGAGCTATACACAGCTCGGCCCTCGCCATTGATGTTACCTCCTTTTCCTCGGCTGACATCTTTACCTCGGCTGACATTGCAATCAACCAGTTTATTTCGGCTCGGTGATACTTTAAGCACCACTATCAGTCTTGACTCTGAGATGACGCCCTGCAGAGCTATCCTTTAACTCGGTTCTCCCCCCACTGATACCTCGGTTTTGTCTGTTTAGACCGAGCTAACTGCAGCAGTCTCCAACCGAACTAACAAGGACGAGGTCCAACTTGAGAAGCCCAAACATCTCGGCCCATAGTTTGGCCCAAATCTGTAATATGAGATGTCTTCTTGGCCTAAAACCGAGCTACACTAACCCTTATCTCGGCCCATTGCGCGGCCCAACTTCCAAAGAAGACTTTCCTAGCTCGGCCCAATTTGCTTACAAATTACCCTCTCAATGTTAATGTTTTAGCTTAAATAAATATCCATGGCTATTTTGTACCCCTACACTCACAGTATAATATTTCTCACTCTGCTATGTGCTTATAGCTATTACCCCTTTCAGGTGACGAGGTTTAGCGGGATCAAGATGGAAAATGAATCGCTGTGTTGTTTTGTTTTTTTTAAGATTTCTATCTTTTATTATCAGACTCTTGTAATACAATGAAGTTCAAATGACTATGTTTTGTTTCCTTTTAAATAAACAGTTGGTACCCAATTATTTTAATTTATTTAATTTTTCCGCTTGCGCTACGACTATAAAATTACTTGAATTATTTTATTTTTATCTTGTTACGACACCGAGCCTTTGGGTACCGGGTTTGGGTCTTGACAGTTCTCAAAACTTTCAAACATCTCTTTCATCAGAATAAAAAGGTGGATTTCATTGAACAGTTCAACGAGAAGCTTCTCGTCAAGCAAGAAAGTGAGAATCTTCAGATTCTTGATGTAAGGATCTTCAGATTCTTGATGTACGGATCTTTCTTGTGGTTTTGAAATAATTTGTTTTAATCTACGTTTAATATCTGATATTTGTTATTTGCAGGTTCGCAATTCTGAACTAACAAAAGTTAGCAGAACTGAATTTATGACTCCATCTGCATTTATATTTCTATATGAGAACCAGTTGTTCTTGACATTCAGAAACAAGATGGTGGCTGTTTGGAACTTCCGTGAGGAGCTCGTAACTTCATTTGAGGATCACCTCTTGTGGCATCTTGATTGCAACACAAACAATATATATATCACAAGTGATCAGGATCTTATAATTTCCTACCGCAAAGCTGATTCAGATGATCCATTATAAAAAAGAAATGGTAAATCACGATCACCTGAACTGAATTTTCTCTGGGTTGAAACCAGAGAAATTCTCTGGTTTTTGAACTAAATTTTCTCTGGGTTGGTCCAGAGAAATTCTTTGGTTTCGAACTGGAACCTGGAATGCTTAATTTGTATAAAACCCAATGTTTGTGAAATCAAATTTTGAAACCCTCTTGTTGAGAAGGAAAGCAATATTGATGTTGTTCGATTTCATCTCTCATTCTCTCCAGAGAAATTCTCATCTAGAGAAATTCGGGAATTTCTCTGGAGAGAATTTCTCTAGAAAAGGCCAGAGAAATTTCCATAATTTGCTTGACACCAAGAGTGAAGGCAAGCAAAACAGCAAATCACAGAGTTATTTGTGAGAAAATTAGAGAAAATTCAACCCTAGAGAAATTTCAAAACATAGAAAATCAAAAAAATTGAACAAACCAGAGAAAATTTCTCTGGTTTGAAATTTCTCTGGATGAAAATTTCTCTGGGTTGAAATTTCTCTGGACCAGAATTTCTCTGGATCAAATTGAGGGACCTTAGACATTATGAAAATATTAGATGTCCTGTATACTATAAAGTCTTAATACCAAAGACCCTAAAAAAAACCCTTTTATTTTTAACACGATCACTATACAATTTAATTTTTACTATACAATATGGTTGTGTGTATCTAATTATATATATTTGCAACGTTTTTAAATTAAAATTTTTAATTAAAAGGTACTCGAATACTTTATATTTAGTTTATCACGAGAGTCGACACCCCAATTGACTAAGTTTATTACACATCATCATATGATTGAAACTTCTAAAATTCATCATGCATTTTATAATGATCTTATTGAGCATGTATGTATTGAGAAAAGTAAAATTATTAAACAATTGTGTGTCATATATTTAGAAAGTTTTCAACTTGTTGTATTTTGAATTAAAATTATTTTAATAATATGATTAATTATTTTTAAAAAATTTCACATTAATTTATTAATTTTATTAAATTTATATAAAAGTAAAATACATGGCATGATATTTTTTGGTGGGTAATATAGAAATTTTTTAAAAATCAATGATAATATATATTCATCATGTTTCATTCAAAAAAATATGTATTCATCATGTAAATGTAGTAACCATGGTACTATCATGTTAAATTTGATACGATAAATAATACATTACTGAAATATTATTACTGAAATATTATTTATGTATCTATCATATCAAATTTAACAATAACACGATATATAGTACATTGTTCTTAAAAATAAAAATAAAAACAAACTCAATTTTTTCTTCAAAAAAAATAAATAAATAGTGGGCAAAGGCAGAGCACAAAAACTATGACCTTTTGAATCGAACTTTGCTTTTGTTGGCCGGGAGTAATACAGAAGTGCATTATGAAAATATTTTTAGTTTAGTATGTACTTATTTATGTTGTTTCTCTTTATAACCATTTTCTCCCAAAATAGACGGGATGAAAAAATCCATATCAACGAGCTCTTTTTTTTTTTCTTTTTTTTCTTTTTGTGTAAATTATCGCAAGTGGAGAAGACACATAATGGAGAATAGACTCTCTCCTGAAATGGATTTTGTGAACGTAAGTGTTTGTCTAATGACTAAATAGCAGATGTAGGGATGTAATCGGTTCGATACGGTCGGTATTTAAGTAAAAAATTATACTGAATTGATAATATCGATTTTATTATTTTGAACACCGGTACAAACCGCTTCTCCCATCAAACCATATCGAACCAAACCAATTGAAACGGTTCGATTTGATACGGTTTAATCTCGGTTTAGGATTTTTCAAACTTAAACCACTTTTAAACATAATTGTTAATTTATATAAAAATATTAAATTAGTTATTTGTCTACCATTTCAAATATATCCAATCCATCTATTTAATACATACTTTTCAATTCCGAAATTAACAAAAATAAAAACAAAAAAAAAGTTCAAAAATACTAAAGTTTCAAGAATAATGAGTTAGAGTTACGATTATATATGATAAGAGTTTACAAATTTAGGTTATAAAGATGATAAGATTAATTAATTAAGGTTAATAATTTATTATACTTATTAATATCATTATATTATTAGATTATATATATATATATATATATTATAAATACAATATATGTTGAAGCGGTCGGTTTCGGTTTAGATTGGTGCACAAAGTGCTTAAACCGATACCGAACCGAAAGCCGAAAAAATTCAAATTTAAAAACCGAACAAACCTGTTTATTTACTGTTTTGGCTTCCGCCAGGCCCTGTACTCTGTTTTACTGGTTTACTGTTAGGCAGGCCTTCGGTAATCTCGGATTACTGGCCGGTTACGGCGCTAAACCCATAGGGCCGGGTTTGGGTCGTGACATAACCATAGCATATTTGGACCGAGTTACTCTATAGAAAGGTCCTGAGTAGAAGCCAAAAATACCTCGGCTCAAGATGGTTTGACCGAGCTGACCGTCACCGCGCTGACCGTGGTGACCGAGCTAACCACGCTCTTTCGGACCAGGCTATCTACAAGGTTCCTCCACTTTAATTTCATAAAAATATAAACATAGCGCTATATTAGTTCTACAATAGCAACATCTATTTCTATAATAGTGACATACTGTGCTAGAATTTAAACAACCATAAGAAAACTGGTTTCACCATAAGTATTTAGACCATTACAAATTAAAACTAAAAACTAACAAACAAAAGTAATAAAAGAAGATATTATACGGTTTTAGGTTTGAGTTTAGATTTTATATAGAATAAGAGAAGATACTATGGGGGATGATGTATAATAAAAATATATACTATTTGTATACGGTCCGAATCGGTTCCAATTCGGAACCGTGGGGTTCAATCCGGAACCAATCCGTGTGCTATGGATTTTTAATTTTTCAATCCGGAACCGAACCACGGATTCAAAAAGTCAATCCAAACCTATCGGATTGGACTGGATTGGATCGGATTACGGATTTCACGGATTCCTTGCTCAGCCCTAATTTTTTCGATTTTTCTTACATCCCTAAGTAGATGAGATGAT
Organism: Camellia sinensis; assembly: GCF_004153795.1. Taxonomy (NCBI): domain Eukaryota; kingdom Viridiplantae; phylum Streptophyta; class Magnoliopsida; order Ericales; family Theaceae; genus Camellia; species Camellia sinensis. The sequence goes on along the minus strand of NW_021029034.1, from coordinate 479,633 downwards.
TAAAATTGGTAGATTAATAGCTTATATGGGTGTTGGTCTTCAAAAGCAGTCAATAGTTCATTCTCACAATTTAAAATCAATTTGCTTCCTGAAAAAAATTAAAAACCCTTAAGATAGTGATTTGTGATTATGATTCAATTTAAAACAATGAATTGAAGTTACAATCAAACAATCAATAACAAATTGACACAACGATTTAACGTTAAAAAAAAAAAAATCACAATTGGACTCCTCTAATTGTAATAAAAAAACTATGGGTCAAAGTCACAAGACAATCCACTAAGAAGATAAAAAGAGAATTACACACGAGAACTCTCAATTACCTAGCAAATTCATGCCCGAATTGACCCAAACCAGATGTGTCTCTTCCACCACAATCTTCACATCGGAATTCTTTTGCCCAACGTTGACTCCACAATGCCGATGTCGAATCAATGTCAATGTCAAATCCATGACAATGAACCACTCCAGAATCCATCAAAGCTTCATGCTCAAGTTCTCCGGAATCCACCACCTTTTTGTTAATAAAAGAACAAAACAACCTTTGATGATAGTCAATATGAAGCTCGTTATCAATTGATCACTCTCTATACATCAAGGAAACTCATATATAAACACTCTCCAATATAAAACACTTTGTTTTCTCTTCCTCTCTAAGAATTTGGGTGGGTTAAACCTTAAAAATAACAAACAACGCACTTTATACTAAACAGACCCATTCGAGCGCTCACTTTACCACTTGAGCGGTGTGACTAATGATGATGCTCACATATAGGCCAAGTGTTTGAGTGCAACATCTACTGCTCGAGCGGTAAAATTTGCATTCCAATAGTTTAGAACATAGGCATAGATATTGGATGAACCATTTCACCACTCGAGCGCACAAAAGACTGCTCAATCGGTCAAACAACTTTGACTTGGCTTACTTAGTCAGCGAAGTGGCAAATAAAGAGAGCTCAAAACTAGATATAGAATGTTAGCATAAACTCCCCTACTCAGGCACAACTCGAGTTGGATTTGCATTTACACTCTCATACCTCATAGATACAATAAAGTGAATAAAAAAACAACTGAATAGAGTTTTGTCCAAGATTTCCAATTACAAAAACCTAACACTTCTACAAATATTGTAATACAAGTTCCCCTTGCTTATCCAACAATTTTAATCTCAACCACTGACTATCTCAAAATAAATACACATTCCCAAACTTGTCATCTTACATTTCAACTAGTCATATGAAGTTTATAATAATAAATTGAGCCAATTTCATATTGACTTTATATCTACTTAATCTTAGTTTCGTTGTCTTTATATTTAGAGATGGATATCAAAAACATTGTCACTGAAATACACAAAGAAGCAGATATATATAAGAAAACATTTTGTATTATAGGGTTGGGTATGCATTGTATCAAGGATTGAGAAATGAGGCCCCTCATGCAACAAGAACATATATAAGGCATACACAATTAGCACTAGAAAAAGTTGATACAATGGCCTATGTTACCATCATTGTCTTAACATATCTTAGGCATAATATCAAACAATTAGTAGTCGAAACAGAGTCCTTATCATTGTAAATTTGCAATGGTTGGTCTTCCACTTGGTCAACGCAAAATCAGGAGTCGTTCTAACCCCACACATAATAATAGACAATATTTAAATAATATTATTCTTACCTATGTAAAGAGCACAACACACACAGGATCAAAATGCTACTAACCTATGTCCCAAACGTAGTAGGCGTTGTCGTTGAACCCATGATTACTTCTCTTTTCCAGTTGGATATGGTAGGGTCATTGGTTGTTGACAACAAACAAGCGTGGTGACAAGTAGATTTCTGGAAATTAAGGGAGCTTAGTGTTATGATTCCTATAACAGTATATCCCAATTATTCTTCTCAGCCAACTTGCATTGAAGGGGGAGAACTTGATTGGAGTATAACATGGCGGTGTGGGATTTGCAGGAGCATTGGTTGGCGCCGGATTGGATCCAATCAAAACCTAGTTAAACACTCCGACAGTTTTTCCTTTGGAATAGTATTAAGTTGTGTGCATGCTTTCTTGCTTTGAGAAACTTTAAGATAACCAAAACTGTTTGTGAGCAGCTTTAAGACAAGGATTGTTGAAGACAATTAAAACCTCCTGTCATCTCATTCTTGATAGAACTTGCTAAAAGTTCCTAATGTTTTGTTAACTATTTAAAAAGATCCAACATCTTGCAAAGTTTATATATAAATGAAGACAATCTAATGCAGATTGTTTGGGGGCACAAAAGATAGACAACAAAACATAATTGTATGCTCACCATGCAAACCAAGCAATGAAAAAAAACACAAAAAAACAAAACAAAATAAAACAGGAGTTGAAAGTATGAAAGACAATTTTCTTTCTAATTGTTATTTCCCTTATTTTTTTTTCATTATGATTATTATTTTTTAATTCATTTTATCAGTATGTTTATCTCATGCTAAGTTTTAGCATGCCATGATGATTGGAAATGTTCTTACATATATAACATTTTATGTATGATTTTTTTTTTTATGGGTAATTGTTATTACTTTTCTTAATGTTTTGAATATTTTCAAATTATAATTTCTATTTAAAGACTGCAAAATTTGCCTGATCAATTGATTTGGAGCCCTCCAAGATTTATTAACAAATAGCTGTAGACTTAAATGACCTTTAATATGGAAAGACTTTTCTTCTTTCATTAATTTTTTTCATTTATTTTAGGATAATTAGAAATTAGATCTGAAGTAGTAAGAAAAAATTAAAACCAGTGCTGAAAGGTCATGCAAACCTTAATGGTCCTCCCTTATGGATCTGATGTGCCTCTGTGCTCATTCATAAGCTCCCAAGCCAAGATTGTTGGATCATTCACGTAAAGAACTTCAGTCATGGTGTTACATCTATTAAGAATGATATGCAAATTTATACATAAATAAAAGTATATTCAGTAAAGCTCATTTCTCATAAAAGGAAAATGGATAGAGTAAAACACAACTTGAGTTTGAAAAGATCAAACAAAAAAAATAAATAAAAACAGAGGATGTGTCTTTATTACTTACCTTAACATGGTTCTTTTAATATCCTTCAATAATAGGTTTTCTAAAGAAATCATCATGAGATGACAAGTATAGCCCTTGATTTTTAGCTCAGTTCACATATTGTTTCTTTGCTCCAAAGTTGTCATAGTTACTCGCTAAACTCATTACAAGTTTAATTACATACCTTTTGGCCTCAGCTACTAAAAAATCCATCCAACCAGGTTAAATTAAGCGTTGAAGTTGAGCAAGCTTGAAAAGTTGTTCAAGAAATCCCAGGGGGTAAAGTCCATCCCGGGCATTGAGGACGGGTACACCGACGCAGCTGTAACTCTGCCGGACAGGTTCAAGATGCCTCACATCGACCGTTTTGATGGGTCAGGAGATCCCATGGTCCACCTGAGTTTGTTTTCAGATGTTTTGCGCCCGATGGGCTTGACAAGATTATAGAAGCTCTCCCTTTTTGGCAGGACCCTGTCGGGGTCACCTGGTATGCCAAATTAGAGGATTCAGTGAAACGAAGCTGGGAGGAGATGGCCGAGGCCTTCGTCGCGCAATATTCATACAATACCCAAATCGAGATTACGACCCGTGATCTTGAGACAATGAGGCAGGAGCCGAAGGTGAGCTTCTCAGAATTCGTAGCCCGCTGGAGGGCCAAGGCTTCAATGATGACCCTTAGGCCCACTGACAAAGATCAAATTCGGATGATTGTGTGCAATCTCCAGCCCAAGCTCATGCAGAAAATGATCGTTCTCCCCTTCCCCACCTTTTTAGACTTACATGAGATGGGAGTACAGATCGAGGATGCTATGAAGCAGGGCCTCATTGACCAGGAGAAGGAGCAGCCCAGGAGGGCGTTTACCCGCAGTTCGAATGCGCCCACCAGTGGTGATGCAGCTGCAAGATCTTTTGAAGTGGGCACGGTCACCATCACCACATCAAAAAAGGCTACCCCTTTCACCGGTGCATTCGGGAGTAGCTCGCAAGCAGCCAAATATCGACCCCAAGCCGAGAAAGTTTTCACCCCACTTTATACGCCTTTGTCAAAGGCTCTAGGGGTTTTGATCAAGAAAGGGCATCTGAAGCCCCTGGAACCGCAGCCATTACCAAAGAACCTCCCTCTCTCACACAACCCATCGAGATCCATAGCATGTTGTCGATTATGAGAACTTGGAAGTTCAGGAAGACCTCTCTTATGAGGAACTACCAGTACAAATTCTTAATCGCCGTAATTAGGTCCTTCGAAATAAGACTATACCTCTTGTAAAAGTCTTATGGAGAAACCATCGTGTCGAAGAAACAATGTGGGAAACTGAAAGCCAAATGCGAACCAAATATCCACACCTCTTCGAAAACTAAGGTACGTTAAGTTTGGGGACAAACTTCTTTTAAGGAGAGAAGAAATGTGACACCCGAATGTTTTAAATTTAATATTACAATAAATAGAACTCAAAAATAAAAATAAAAATAAAAATATATATAAATAATAATAAACAAATATATATATATATATATATACATGTAATGACAATAATAATAACTAAATAAATAATAATAAACAAATGCATAATAAATTGGGAATTTTATTATTAAAGAAATACGTTGTGAAACACTACACATTAAATATTTTAGTAAGTGGTAAGTGGTGATTTATAGTTGAGTAGTGAGATTTTTAGACGTGAACCTAACTTATCATTATACGTAATTTTTAGGAATCATTGTGGATTACTAAAGAGGATAGTAACCCTTTAAACTTATAATTCAATTCTCAAGACCTTGGTTAGTACAGGATAAGGGTTAAAAAAAAAAAAAAAGGGATAAGACTCTTGAATAAGGATAAGGGTCAAAGTATAAGGGTCAAAGTAAAAGTGGTAAATCAGAGAGGGACTGAGAAATGCTGCCACGTATGCGATTATTGCTTGGGCCTCACACCTTGTTTAGGTATAAATAGGGAAGGGAAGTTCGTTGGTGAAGCACAGAAACAAGGTGAGCATAGGAAGCGTAACGTAGCAAGTGAGGCTCTGAAGTGCGAGGAAAATAGGGATTAATTTGTACTAGAGGTGAGTTATATTATACCTTGAGCTAGTATAATACGTTTTAAATATGTCTTGAGTTACCATAATATAGTTTACGTATATTTTGACTCACCATGATATATTTTATAAAAGTTATGTTTTATTAATAAAAGTTATGTTTTATAAAGGTTTCAATTACGTGGATTATTTTCTGAACCCTATTTGTAAAAATGAAACTTAAGGATAGTTTGTGTATATTTTAAAGAATATTTGACTATAACCTTATAAACAATTATGTTTTGTAAGTACCACCACGAGAGTCCCACGCCTTGGGGGACTTAAATAACCATTGGCCCTTGTTTGACCACTTTGTGGTCCCTTGTTTGTCATGGATCCATTGACCCCTGTAGTGATTGTCACTTAGTGACTCCTGTTCTGTTTTGTTATGTACTGTGGTTATAGTTAATTATTTTAGTTTCTGGTACTTCATTAATTTGTGTATTCAATTCAAATTATGTTTGTACGGGAAAGAAATAAACCTTCTCGTATGATCCTGTTGATCAAGTTTGTACTCCTCCAAACAATGTTGCTTTGCCACCTGAAAACACAAACGTGAGCTAACCGGCGGGCGTGTGCTGGAAACCCCTCCGATGCCTAAGTCAGCAACTAGACAATAGACAATTAGCTCTGTGTATTCTAGAGTAAGAATTGGGATACCTGTCCATAGGTCTGGTCATGAGCTTTTATAGACTTTGCTTGGCACATTCTTAGTAGGATTCCAATTCTCCCTATGAGAGTCCTTTTAGGAATCACACATCCTACTCACTACCAACCTAGTGAGATGGTTTTGCACAATCCCAGTAGGACTCTAACTCTCCTTAGTAGAGTCCTCCTAGGAGTCATACTTCTACTCACTACCAACCAAGTGAGATGGTTTACACAATCCCAGTAGGACTCTAACTCTCCTTAGCAGAGTCATACTAGGAGTCTCATCACTGCAAGCCAAGTGAGATGGCTGAACCCTTTACCTCAGTTATACATGTCTGACCGAACTGCCTTATCTCGGTCCCCTGCCATTCGGACCGTGTGATCGAAGCTAATCTATCGAATGCCACCCTGCCGAGCTATACACAGCTCGGCCCTCGCCATTGATGTTACCTCATTTCCCTCGACTGACATCTTTACCTCGGCTGATATTGCGATCAACCAGTTTATTTCGGCTCGGTGATACTTTAAGCACCACTATCAGTCTTGACTCTGAGATGACACCCTACAGAGCTATCCTTTAGCTCGGTTCTCCCCCCATTGATACCTCGGTTTTGTCTGTTTAGATCGAGCTAACTGCAGCAGTCTCTGACCGAACTAACAAGGACGAGGTCCAACTTGCGAAGCCCAAACACCTTGGCCCATAGTTTGGCCCAAATCTGTAATATGAGATGTCTTCTTGGCCTAAAACCGAGCAACACCAACCCTTATCTCAGCCCATTGCGCGGCCCAACTTCCAAAGAAGACTTTCCTAGCTCGGCCCAATTTGCTTACAAATTACCCTCTCATTGTTAATGTTTTAGCTTAAATAAATATCCATGGCTATTTTGTGCCCCTACACTCACAGTATAATATTTCTCACTCTGCTATGTGCTTATAGCTGTTACCCCTTTCAAGTGACGAGGTTTAGCGGGATCAAGATGGAAAATGAATCGCTGTGTTGTTTTGTTTTTTTTAAGATTTCTATCTTTTATTATCAGACTCTTGTAATACAATGAAGTTCAAATGACTATGTTTTGTTTCCTTTTAAATAAACAGTCGGTACCCAATTATTTTAATTTATTTAATTTTTCTGCTTACGCTACGACTATAAAATTACTTGAATTATTTTATTTTTATCTTGTTACGACACCGAGCCTTTGGGTACCGGGTTTGGGTCGTGACAATTCTCAAAACTTTCAAACATCTCTTTCATCAGAATAAGAAGGTGGATTTCATTGAACAGTTCAACGAGAAGCTTCTCGTCAAGCAAGAAAGTGAGAATCTTCAGATTCTTGATGTAAGGATCTTTCTTGTGGTTTTGAAATAATTTGTTTTAATCTACGTTTAATATCTGATATTTGTTATTTGCAGGTTTGCAATTATGAACTAACAAAAGTTAGCAGAACTGAATTTATGACTTCATCTGCATTTATATTTCTATATGAGAACCAGTTGTTCTTGACATTCAGAAACAGGATGGTGGCTGTTTGGAACTTCCGTGAGGAGCTCGTAACTTTATTTGATGATCACCTCTTGTGGCATCCTGATTGCAACACAAACAACATATATATCACAAGTGATCAGGATCTTATAATTTCCTACCGCAAAGCTGATTCAGATGATCCATTATCAGAAAGAAATGGTAAATCACGATCACCTGAATTGAATTTTCTCTGGGTTGAAACCAGAGAAATTCTCTGGTTTTTTAACTGAATTTTCTCTGGGTTGGTCCAGAGAAATTCTTTGGTTTCGAACTGGAACCTGGAATGCTTAATTTGTATAAAACCCAATGTTTGTGAAATCAAATTTTGAAACCATCTTGTTGAGAAGGAGAGCAATATTGATGTTGTTCGATTTCATCTCTCATTCTCTCCAGAGAAATTCTCATCTAGAGAAATTCGAGAATTTCTCTGGAGAGAATTTCTCTGGAAAAGGCCAGAGAAATTCCCATAATTTGCTTGACACCAAGAGTGAAGGCAAGCAAAGCCGCAAATCACAGAGTTATTTGTGAGAAAATTAGAGAAAATTCAACCCTAGAGAAATTTCAAAACATAGAAAATCAAAAAAATTGAACAAAACATTTTTAAATTGAGGGACAGAATTGAACAAAACATGGAAATTTCTCTGGGTTGAAATTTCTCTGGACAGAATTTCTCTGAATCAGATTGAGGGACCTTAGACATTATGAAAATATTAGATATCCTTTATACTATAAAGTCTTAATACCAGGAACCCTAAAAAAAAACCCTTTTATTTTTAACACGATCACTATACAATTTAATTTTTACTATACAATATGGTTGTGTGTATCTAATTATATATATTTGCAACGTTTTTAAATTAAAATTTTTAATTAAAAATACTCGAATACTTTATATTTAGTTTATCACGAGAGTCGACACCCCAATTGACTAAGTTTATTACACATCATCATATGATTGAAATTTCGAAAGTTCATCATGCATTTTATAATGATCTTGTTGAGCATGTATGTATTGAGAAAAGTAAAATTATTAAACAATTGTGTATCATATATTTAGAAAGTTTTCAACTTGTTGTATTTTGAATTAAATTTTTTTTAATAATATGATTAATTATTTTTAAAAAATTTCATATTAATTTTATTAATTTTATTAAATTTATATAAAAGTAAAATACATGGCATGATATTTTTTGGTGGGTAATACAGAATTTTTTTTAAAAATCAATGATAATATATATTCATCATGTTTCATTCAAAAAAATATGTATTCATCATGTAAATTTAGTACCATGGTACTATCATGTTAAATTTGATATGATAAATAATACATTACTGAAATATTATTTATGTATCTATCATATCAAATTTAACAATAACACGATATATAGTACATTATTCTTAAAAATAAAAATAAAAACAAACTCAATTTTTTCTTCAAAATAAATAAATAAATAGTGGGCAAAGGCAGAGCACAAAAACCATGACCTTTTGAATCGAACTTTGCTTTTGTTGGCCGGGAGTAATACAGAAGTGCATTATGAAAATATTTAGGTCAAGTTTGACATGTTTAAAAAAAGATAAAAAGTCAAAAAGTCACTATCCTATTTAAGTCATATCATCTTATTTAAGTCACATCACCTCTCTAACACATCACTTCAAACCTAACCCAAACTCAACCCATATTTCATAAAAAGTCAAAAAGTACACTTATTTAGATCATCCCAAACAACCCTTAAATAAGTGTACTTTTTGTCTTTTTAAACTAAAAAGTTGAGGAAGAAAATATGAATGTTTGGGTTAATTTTTTGACTTTTTATGAAAAAAATGTGTATTAAAATATTGTATAAATAAGTGTGTAGGAGAAGATAATTAATTAATCCGTACAATTGGGCAGTGCGTCGGCTGAAAAGGATATGGGAAAAGATTGCCTACTTTTATGTTAGGTGATTGGACGGTGTTGTTCGGCCCGCAGGGGCCACCACAAGTCCTCGTTTTTCTAATCGGAACCGTTCAATGTGTAGAACTCGTCGAGTACTATATCTTATACAAAAAATTACGTTCATTGGATATCGATAGCTATCTGATCTTGTTAGTTTTTGTTGTCACGTGTCAACTATAACACCATATATTTTTTATACAAAACCGATTTGATCGTATAGTTAGTGATATCTGATAGACATGATTTTCTGTAAACAAATAGTACTCGACGAGTTCTACACATTGACGGTTCTGATTAAAAAAAAGGGACCCGTGGTGGCCCCCACGGGCCCAATTTTATCATCCAATTTAATGGATATACGCATGTAATATTTTTTATTTTTTCCTTTCACTCCCATGCTTTCAGGTCTGTACATAGGCTGCCGTGAAGTTGATTGGTATTTAGTATTATGTTTATTAATTTTTTTATATATATATTTTTTTGATAAATAGTAATAACTTTTTAACTTTTTTGATAACTTTTTAACTTTTTTTTGAGTTGCCAAACCAGACCTTAGTTTAGTATGTACTTATTTATGTTGTTTCTCTTTATAACCATTTTCTCCCAAAATAGACGGGATGAAAAAATCCATATCAACAAGCTCTTTTTTTTTCTTTTTTTCTTTTTTGTAAATTATCGCAAGTGGAGAAGACACATAATGGAGAATAGACTCTCTCCTGAAATGGATTTTGTGAATGTAAGTGTTTGTCTAATGACTAAATAGCAGATGTAGGGATGTAATCGGTTTGGTACGGTCGGTATTTAGGTAAAAAATTACACCGAATTGATAATGTCGATTTTATTATTTTGAATATCGATACAAACCGCTTCTCCCATCAAACCATACCGAACCAAACCAATTGAAACGGTTCGATTTGGTACGGTTTAATCAGTTTAGGATTTTTTAAACTTGAATCACTTTTAAATATAATCATTAATCTATATAAAAATATTAAATTAGTTATTTGTCTACCATTTCAAATATATCTAATCCATCTATTTAATACATACTTTTCAATTCCTAAATTAACAAAAATAAAAACAAAAAAAATTTCAAAAATACTAAAGTTTCAAGAATAATGAGTGTGAGTTACGATTATATATGATAAGAGTTTACAAATTTAGGTTATAAAGATGATAAGATTAATTAATTAAGGTTAATAATTTATTATACTTATTAATATTGTTATATTATTAGATTATATGTTGAAACGGTCGGTTTCAGTTTAGATTGGTACACAAAGTGCTTAAACCGATACCGAACCGAAAGCCGAAAAAATTCAAATTTAAAAACCGCACAGACCGATTCTTGTTAAAAAATAAACCAAATATAGCCGGTTTGGTCCGGTTCAATCGGTTTTGCCGGTTTTTTCAGCTTTTCTTACATCCCTAAGTAGATGAGATGATTAAAATTGGCAGATTAATAGCTTATAAGGGTGTTGGTCTTCAAAAACAATCAATAGTTCATTCTCACAATTTAAAATCAATTTGCTTCCTGAAAAAAATTAAAAACCCTTAAGATAGTGATTTGTGATTATGATTCAATTTAAAACAATGAATTGAAGTTACAATCAAACAATTAATAACAAATTGACACAACGATTTAACGTTAAAAAAAAAAAAAAAATCACAATTGGACTCCTCTAATTGTGATAAAAAAAACTATGGGTCAAAGTCACAAGACAATCCACTAAGAAGATAAAAAGAGAATTACACACGAGAACTCTCAATTACTGAGCAAATTCATGCCCGAATTGACCCAAACCCGATGTGTCTCTTCCACCACAATCTTCACATCGGAATTCTTTTGCCCAACGTTGACTCCACAATGCCGATGTCGAATCAACGTCGATGTCAAATCCATGACAATGAACCACTCCAGAATCCATCAAAGCTTTATGCTCAAGTTCTCCGGAATCCACCAATGAACACCTCCATCTTTTTGTTAATAAAAGAACAAAACAACCTTTGATGATAGTTAATATGAAGCTCGTTATCAATTGATCACTCTCTATACATCAAGGAAACTCATATATAAACACTCTCCAATATAAAACACTTTGTTTTCTCTTCCTCTCTAAGAATTTGGGTGGGTTAAACCTTAAAAATAACAAACAACGCACTTTATACTAAACAGACCCATTCGAGCGCTCACTTTACCACTTGAGCGGTGTGACTAATGATGATGCTCACATATAGGCCAAGTGTTTGAGTGCAACATCTACTGCTCGAGCGGTAAAATTTGCATTCCAATAGTTTAGAACATAGGCATAGATATTGGATGAACCATTTCACCACTCGAGCGCACAAAAGACTACTCAATCGATCAAACAACTTTGACTTGGCTTACTTAGTCAGCGAAGTGGCAAATAAAGAGAGCTCAAAACTAGATATAGAATGTTAGCATAAACTCCCCTACTCAGGCACAACTCGAGTTGGATTTGCATTTACACTCTCATACCTCATAGATACAATAAAGTGAATAAAAAAACAACTGAATAGAGTTTTGTCCAAGATTTCCAATTACAAAAACCTAACACTTCTACAAATATTGTAATACAAGTTCCCCTTGCTTATCCAACAATTTTAATCTCAACCACTGACTATCTCAAAATAAATACACATTCCCAAACTTGTCATCTTACATTTCAACTAGTCATATGAAGTTTAGAGTAATAAATTGAGCCAATTTCATATTGACTTTATATCTACTTAATCTTAGTTTCGTTGTCTTTATATTTAGAGATGGATATCAAAAACATTGTCACTGAAATACACAAAGAAGCAGATATATATAAGAAAACATTTTGTATTATAGGGTTGGGTATGCATTGTATCAAGGATTGAGAAATGAGGCCCCTCATGCAACAAGAACATATATAAGGCATACACAATTAGCACTAGAAAAAGTTGATACAATGGCCTATGTTACCATCATTGTCTTAACATATCTTAGGCATAATATCAAACAATTAGTAGTCGAAACAGAGTCCTTATCATTGTAAATTTGCAATGGTTGGTCTTCCACTTGGTCAACGCAAAATCAGGAGTCGTTCTAACCCCACACATAATAATAGACAATATTTAAATAATATTATTCTTACCTATGTAAAGAGCACAACACACACAGGATCAAAATGCTACTAACCTATGTCCCAAACGTAGTAGGCGTTGTCGTTGAACCCATGATTACTTCTCTTTTCCAGTTGGATATGGTAGGGTCATTGGTTGTTGACAACAAACAAGCGTGGTGACAAGTAGATTTCTGGAAATTAAGGGAGCTTAGTGTTATGATTCCTATAACAGTATATCCCAATTATTCTTCTCAGCCAACTTGCATTGAAGGGGGAGAACTTGATTGGAGTATAACATGGCGGTGTGGGATTTGCAGGAGCATTGGTTGGCGCCGGATTGGATCCAATCAAAACCTAGTTAAACACTCCGACAGTTTTTCCTTTGGAATAGTATTAAGTTGTGTGCATGCTTTCTTGCTTTGAGAAACTTTAAGATAACCAAAACTGTTTGTGAGCAGCTTTAAGACAAGGATTGTTGAAGACAATTAAAACCTCCTGTCATCTCATTCTTGATAGAACTTGCTAAAAGTTCCTAATGTTTTGTTAACGATTTAAAAAGATCCAACATCTTGCAAAGTTTATATATAAATGAAGACAATCTAATGCAGATTGTTTGGGGGTACAAAATATAGACAACAAAACATAATTGTATGCTCACCATGCAAACCAAGCAATGAAAAAAAACACAAAAAAACAAAACAAAATAAAACAGGAGTTGAAAGTATGAAAGACAATTTTCTTTCTAATTGTTATTTCCCTTATTTTTTTTTCATTATGATTATTATTTTTTAATTCATTTTATCAGTATGTTTATCTCATGCTAAGTTTTAGCATGCCATGATGATTGGAAATGTTCTTACATATATAACATTTTATGTATGATTTTTTTTTTTATGGGTAATTGTTATTACTTTTCTTAATGTTTTGAATATTTTCAAATTATAATTTCTATTTAAAGACTGCAAAATATCAATTGATTTGGAGCCTTTTAAGATTTATTAGCAAATAGCTATAGAATTAAATGACCTTTAATATGGAAAGACTTTTCTTCTTTCATTAATTTTTTTCATTTATTTTAGGATAATTAGAAATTAGATCTGAAGTAGTAAGAAAAAATTAAAACCAGTGCTGAAAGGTCATGCAAACCTTAATGGTCCTCCCTTATGGATCTGATGTGCCTCTGTGCTCATTCATAAGCTCCCAAGCCAAGATTGTTGGATCATTCACGTAAAGAACTTCAGTCATGGTGTTACATCTATTAAGAATGATATGCAAATTTATACATAAATAAAAGTATATTCAGTAAAGCTCATTTCTCATAAAAGGAAAATGGATAGAGTAAAACACAACTTGAGTTTGAAAAGATCAAACATAAAAAATAAATAAAAACAGAGGATGTGTCTTTATTACTTACCTTAACATGGTTCTTTTAATATCCTTCAATAATAGGTTTTTTAAAGAAATCATCATGAGATGACAAGTATAGCCCTTGATTTTTAGCTCAGTTCACATATTGTTTCTTTGCTCCAAAGTTGTCATAGTTACTCGCTAAACTCATTACAAGTTTGATTACATACCTTTTGGCCTCAGCTACTAAAAAATCCATCCAACCCGGTTAAATTAAACCAACAAACAGAATATGAGGTCAAGAGGAAAAAGATAAAAAGACAACAACACTTGACCATAATAAGTTGTCTCTTATGGGCATTTCATCAAACACATGGTGTACGGAGTTTTTCTATACTAACAAACACCATGACATCAACATTGGCAAAGCCAAAAAATTGGAAACTACAAGGTATAACTGTCTCCCTCAACCACATACACACAAATATATAGTGACTTGTGTAATGTATATATGCATGCATACACACATATACATGCATGCCACCTAAACCATGAATTGAGGAATAGGGAGATCAACAAATTGTGATTGAACAATAGAGTATAGGGCTTTGATGCACAGATGAACAATCACTTTGTCAATTTAGCATCACAGCTGTACATCAGTTTCAGGAATAAACAAAAATTGTACTAACCAAAAAATATAAAATTAGACAGAACAATAAAGATAAAAAAAAATAAAAATGAGAGCAAGTCTTTTACTGCAAGTCTTTGTTCACTGTTCCAGTTTACAATATTAACAATTGTGAAGAAGAAGACTCCAGTTGTAATTTCGTATGAGCATCGATCAAGGAGATTAGGAACATAACAAATGGTGACTTCCTATCGGCTGGAAAGTTGGTTATGAAGCCTCAAATGGTAGTAAATGGCTAGAGAGAGAATACGGTAGGGTAGAGAAGAAGATAATGCGAATGCCAGTCCACCAAATGGTGCAAATGGAGAATGACACCTGAAGCACAGGTGTAATCTCGAGTTTGCTGCACCTGGCACATGAAAAAATGTTGGAAAGGAGAATATTCAGCTGAGATTTATTGCTGATCTCTAGGGATTGCCTAGTTGCATGTCAACTCTATAAATAAGAAAAATTAGTTATATGACAGCTAGCTATGTGATAGCTGTATGATTATTTAGTTCCTGATTTAGTGCCTTGTATAAATAGTGTACTTGTTTATCATTCTAAAAATATAAAATTGAGAACAATTCTCTCCCAATTCCTTGTTGTTTACTTGGTATCAGAGCAGGAACTTTATTTCCGACTCTTTTCTGTATTCACAAACAAATAATTATTGTGACTTATTCCTTGTAATTGAAACCTTCGCCACTCATGATGTCTGGATCCAAGTCTACTGAAAATCTTGGTCTTAATTCTGACTCGCACTCTGTTCAAATAACTATTATATGCCTTAATGACAATTTTTTGCGCTAGTCTCAATTAGTGCGTATGTATATTCGAGGGCGAGGAAAGATTGGGTACCTGACTAGTGATACAAAAGTGCCTGATTTGAAGGATACGGCTTATGCTACTTGGGATGCAGAAAACTCTATGGTTATGGCCTGGCTTGTTAATTCCATGGATGAAGACATCGTCTCTAACTATATGTGCTATACAACTGCCAACAAACTCGAGCCTAGTATTCACGAGATGTATTCTGACCTTGGCAATCAATCCCAAATGTACAAACTGCAATTACAACTTGGAGAAATTCAACAAAGGAGAGACAATGTCATCAAATACTTCAATACTTTGACAAGGCTATGGCAAGATTTGGATATTTTCAATGATTATGAATGGAAATCTCCAGCAAATTGCAATCACTACAAGAAGACAGTGGAAAACAATCGTATCTACAAATTTCTCACTGGCTTGAACTTAGAATTTGATTAAGTAAGGGAATGGGTCCTTGGTCGCAGCCATCTTCTTTCACTTGGAAAGGTATTTGCTGAAGTTTGGAGGAAGGAAAGTCGTCAAAGTGTTATGCTAGGACTAAGGGGGGCTGGGGCACCAATTGAAAATTCTACCCTAGTTGCTGTTGATGCAAATGTGAGCTGAACTTCTAATAGCCAGCGTAGAGCCGAGGACAAGCCTCGGATTTGGTGTGATGTCTACAACAAACCCCACCATACATGAGAGACATGCTAGAAGATTTAAGGCAAACCTTCCAATTGGTAAAGCAACAAGCCTGGAGACCGACCTACTAGTGCAAATGAGGCTTATGTTGGTGCCTTCAGTAAAGAGTAGATGGTTTATCTTCTGAAGCTGTTGAAATCCAATCCAGACTCTAGTATTCCTAGTGTTTCTCTAGCTCAAATAGGTAGCAACTCTAGTGCTTTCTCTTGTCATTCTAGTCTTACACCTTGGATCATTGATTCAGGTGCATCTGATCATATGGCAAATCTCTCTCATGTATTTCATTCTTATTCCCCTTGTTCTAGTCATAAAAAAGTTAGAATTGTAGATGGAAATCTTTCATCAATTGCAGGGAAAGGTTCTATCAAACTTTCTAACAAAATCACCCTAAAATTTGTCCCTCATGTCCCTAATCTTGCTTGTAATCTCTTATCTATGAGTCAACTCTCTAAAGATTCTAATTGTCGCGTTATCTTTTGTGATTCCCACTGTGATTTTTAGCATCTGAGCACGGGGATGATGATTGGCAGTGCTAGAATGATGGACGGTCTCTATTATTTTGATGACAACTTCCTCCGTAATAAACAAGCTCAAGCTTTCCAGTTCCTATTCTTGATCCTTCCACATCTAGTAGTCAGGGAATTGGTAGTCACAATAATGAAAACAAGGGAAATACTAGCCTACCATTGCCGAACTTAGATGACGAACAAACATGAGGAGAAATACTAAGGCATGATCTCATCAATCCTACCTCAGAGCTTGGTGTTTACACTTGAAGGGGTACTCATCAAACAAGTAAACACTTGCCTACAACTCTAGCACAAAACAGATCACTGTCTCCAAGCGATGATCCATCTATTACTCAAAGGTAACTCTAATCCTTCTTTGTCAAATTCCACTCCTACTGCTTCCGATCTTGATGTATCTATAGCACTTATAAAGGGAGTTCGAACCTGTATAGAACATCTTATTGCTAAATGTGTGTCTTACCATAAGCTTTTTAAGTCTCATAAAGCTTTTACCTCAAAAATCTCCCATCTATTTATCCCGAGAACCATTCAGGAAGCCCTGGATAATCCGGATTGGAAATTAGCAATTTTGGAATAAATGAATGGTTTGAAAAAGAATGAGACTTGGGAAATTGTTAACTTGCCGAGGGACAAGAAAATAGTAGGATGCAAATGGGTGTTTACGGTTAAGTGTAAAGCTAATGGAAGTATAGAAAGGTACAAGGTGCGTTTAGTGGCAAAAGGTTTTACACAAACATACGGAATTGATTACCAAGAAACTTTTGCTCCAGTCACAAAGATTAATTCAATTTGTGTTTTACTATCCTTAGTCGTTAGTCTTAACTGGCCCCTTACACCAGCTATATGTAAAAAAACAAATTCTTAAACGGGGATTTGGAAGAGGAAGTCTTTATGAGCCTACCACCGGGATTTGAAGAACACCTTGGTAAAGGGAAAGTGTGTAGACTAAGAAAATCCCTGTATGGCCTCAAATAATCTCCTGTAGTATGGTTTAAGCGATTTGGGAAACCCGTAAAGGCCTAGGGATATACACAAAGTCAGGCAGATCACACTATGTTCTATAAGCACTTAACATAAGGAAAGATAGCTATTTCAATTGTTTATGTTGATGATATAGTATTAATGGGTGACGATCATGTTGAGCTCAAAAGTATTAAGATAGTCCTTGCTGATGACTTTGAGATCAAGGACTTGGGAGTCTTAAAACATTTTCTTCGAATAAAGTTTGCCAGGTCTAAAAAGGGCATCATTATGTCTCAACAAAAATATGTGTTGGATCTTCTTGAAGAGACAGGTCTACTCGGTTGTAAGGCAACAGAGACACCAATTGAACCTAATTTGACGCTCTAATCTGCTAAACCCGAAGATGTAAAGAACAGGGAACAATTTTAGAGGCTAGTTAGTAGACTGATTTATCTATTGCGTACTCGCCCAAATATAGCTTTTGCAGTGAGCATGGTAAGCCAATTTATGCACTCACCAGGTCCAACACACTTCAAGGCAGTGTACAAAATCTTAAAGTACTTAAAGGGATCACCAAGGAAGGGCCTGCTGTTTGGAAAACATGGTCACCTACAAATTGAAGTATACACAAATGCTAACTGGGCTGGGCGACAGAAGGTCAACCTCTGGCTACTGTACTTTTGTTGGAGAAAACCTTGTTACTTGGTGTAGTAAAAAGCAAAATGTAGTGGCAAGAAGCAATGTTGCAGCCGAATTTAGATCAGTTGCCCACGAAATTTGTGAGGTGTTATGAACTAAGAGAGTCTTAGATGAACTTAAGGTCTCAAGTCCCTCTCCAATAAAGGCATACTGTGATAACAAAGCAGCAATCTCAATAGCACATAACCCTGTTCTTCGTGACAGAACCAAGCACGTTATGGTAGACAAGAACTTCATCAAGGAGAATATAGAGAATGGGCAGATTTGCATGACCTATGTACCAATTGAAGAACATATTGCAGATGTTCTTACAAAGGGACTGTCCAAAAAACAATTTGAGAAATTGACAAGTAAGTGGGCTGTGGAAGATATCTTCAAACCAGCTTGAGGAGGAGTGTTGGAAAGGAGAATATTCAGCTGAGATTTATTGTTGATCTCTAGGAATTACCTAGCTGTATGTCAACTCTGTAAATAAGGAGAATTAATTCTATGATAGCTAGTTGTATGATTATTTAGTTCCTGATTTAGTGCGTTGTATAAATAGTGTACTTGTTTATCATTCTAAAAACATAAAATCGAGAACAATTCTCTCCCAATTACTTATTGTTTACTATCCCACCCAAACATAGCACACGTATACATCTCAGCTGTTCTTCAAGCGGTGCCGATAGCTACAAATGATATACCTCAGTTCAGATGCTATTCTATCTGCAGCCCGTGGTTATATTGGAATTTATATGCGTTAGATTCGTCAAATGTTTTCGTTCTTTTTATATGTGGTTATAAATATAGGCTAGAGCTAGCCGAGGAGCATTTCTCTCACCTTTTTCTTTTTTAAAGTTCTATTTAAATTTATAATCCACATACAATTTAAGGTTTAGTTTTTGTTGCAAACAATATTTCTCCTCCACATATTACGACTAAAGATGTACCAAAAAACTAAGTAGAAGTGGGATGACCATGAGAGCGTGGCAAGGGTAATTAGGTGTCAACCATCCTGAAGGCCAAGTATACATTTGTTCATGTGAGCATTACAGACTCTCCTATTGGTTCATCAATGAGATGGTCCCACTTTTTCCACCAAAAATAACCAATATTCATCAAATGTAATATTCATACACTCATCAAGTGTGTGGACAAATTTACACTCCTAAAGGACATCATGGTGATGATGTTGATGGAAATGTAGCAAATTTAAGGATTAATAGAAGAATTCAGAAATACATCATTTCTATGTCATTTTAATTTTTCAACTAAAATAATTTTTTAAAAATTCAAAAAACTTTGATTTCCTAAAAACTTCATAAACTTGAATTTTCAAAGTGAGTATTGAAGCAGCTAACCCCCCATTAGCACAATATTCTCCGCTTTGGGCGTACTCTCGCGGCTTTGTTCTTCCCTTAGGAAAGGCTTTGTGCTAATTTGAAGGAGTTAGTCAACTTATGTAGTGGAGTGTGGTTTACTCACGAAGCGATGTGAGATGGACACCCATTGGGCTCCTAGATAGGTCCCTGGTTGACTGGTTTCCTGAGAAGGGAGTTCCCACAGATGACACCAAATGAAGCAATCAACCCCTCATTAGCACAATATTGTCCGCTTTGGACATACCTTCACGGTTTTGTTCTTCTCTTAGGAAAAGGCCTTGTACTAATTTGAAAGAGTTAGTCAACTACTGTAGTGGAGTGTGGTTTACTCACGGAGTGATGTGGGATGGACACCCAGTGGGCTTCCACATATTTGTTCTTCCCTAAAGCGATGTGGGATGGACACCCATTGGGCTTCCATATATTTGTTCATCCCTTAGAAAAAGGCCTTGTGCTAATTTGAAGGAGTTAGTCAACTTATGTAGTGGAGTGTGGTTTACTCATGGGTCTATGTGGGATAGACAGTGGAGTGTTGTTTACTCACGGAGCGATGTGGGAAGAACACCAATTGGGCTCCTACATATTTGTTCTTCCCTTAGGAAAAGGCCTTGTGCTAATTTGAAGAAGTTAGTCAACTTATATAGCGGAGTGTGGTTTCCTCACGGGTCTATATGGGATGGACAACCATTGGGTTCCCACATAGGTCCCCAATTGATTGGCTTCCTAAGAAGGGAGTTCCCACAGATGACGTCAAATGAAGTAGCCAGCCCCCCCATTAGAACAATATGAAGCTTGGGTAACCAGCTTAGGGTATGATAAAAGATCACCCCTTATTTATAAATGAAGATTAGGGTTTACAAAGAAAAAAATTACAAGATGATCCCTGAGGGCATAAAATGATTACAGACCCTACTGACTTTCGGCTAATATAATATGCTAACACTTTCGGCTAATATAATATGCTAACACTCCCCCTCAAGTTGGTGCGAAGATATCTCTCATGCCCAGCTTGCCTAATATGTCATGAAATGGTTTATTCCCAATTCCCTTGGTGAGAATGTCAACAAGTTGTTCACCAGACTAGACAAAAGGAGTACAAATGGTACCACTAGTGAGTTTTTCTTTAATGAAGTGGCGATCAATCTCAACATGTTTTGTCCTGTCATGTTGAACGGGATTGTGAGCGATGTTGATGGCTGCCTTATTATCACAGTATAACCGCATGGAGTCCGTCTGAGCAATACCTAGATCACTCAACAATAATTTGATCCATAAAAGTTCACACACACCTTGTGCCATAGCTCTAAACTCAGCTTCTGCACTTGACCTGGCAACCACATTCTGTTTCTTACTCCTCCAAGTAACTAGGTTGCCGCCGACAAATGTTTGCTTCCCATTCATGTTGAGGATGATGATTGACTGACCGACCTAATCTATCCTTTCTTATGATATTGATGTTTTTTTTTTTATGTTAAGACATATATTAGTATTCGTTGGATACAGCAACAGCAATATCAGGACGGGAGTGAGATAGGTAAATGAGCTTACCCACTAATCGTTGATAGCTCCCCCTATCCACAACTTCTCCTCCTTCATCATCTCCCAATTTTTGATTGGGTTCCAGTGGGGTGGCACATGCCTTGCAGCCAAGCATCCCAGTTTCCTTCAACAGGTCAAGCACATATTTTCTCTGTGAGATAAATATCCCATCCTTAGAGCGAGCAACTTCAATTCCCAGAAAATACTTCAAGCTTCCCAAGTCTTTGATTTCAAACTCTTTGGCTAAATATTTCTTCAACAGAGGTATTTCCCCACTATCATTGCCTGTAAGAACTATGTCATCTACATATACAATAAGTGCTGTAGTCTTACCGCGTGAGGAATGTTTCACAAATAATGTGTGATCTGCCTGACTTTGTTTGAAGCCATATTTAAACATAGCCTGAGTGAATCTCTCGAACCAAGCCCTTGGAGACTGTTTGAGACCATATAATGACTTCCGTAGTTTGCATACTTTGCCTTCTGTTTGATGATCCTCAAAACCCGGAGGAATGTCCATATATACTTCTTCTTCGAGGTCACCATGGAGAAAAGCATTCTTGACATCAAACTGATAAAGTGGCCAATCTAGATTAGCTGCTAGAGAGAGAAGTACTCTGACTGAATTCATTTTAGCCACTGGTGCGAAGGTCTCCTGATAATCAATGCCATATGTCTGAGTAAACCCTTTTGCCACAAGTCTTGCCTTGTAACGCTCAATAGACCCATCTGCTTTGTGTTTCACAGTATATACCCATTTACAGCCCACAGGTCGTTTGCCCGTAGGTAACTCAGTTAATTCCCAAGTGCCATTCTTCCTAAGTGCTTTCATTTCCTCAATCATGGCTAGTTTCCATTCAGAGGTAGCAAGGGCATCCTGAAAATGGTTAGGAATGCTAACAGAGGAAATATTGGACACAAACGCTCTATATGAGGATGACAAATGAGAGTATGATACAAATTGTGAGATAGGATGTTGAGTACAAGATCTCACACCCTTCCTCTTGGCAATAGGAACATCAAGATCAATGGACTCACGAGATTCAAAGTTACCTAGACTCTCATCAGAAGCAGGAGATGGCAGTGGAGTAGCAGAAACGGTCCCGTGTATCCAGTAAACTTGTTTTCTGTCTATGTCCCGGACATAAACATTCCCGTCCTTATTCTTGGTGACAGTGGGTTCTATAGTTCCAGTAAAAGAGGGGGGTGCAAGAACAACTGGTTCCACCATAGGAAGTACAGTAGTAGAGGGTGGTGCAAGAGCAACTGGTTCTACCATAGGAAGCACAGTAGGAGAGGGTGGTGCAAAAGCAACTGGTTCTACCATAGGAGGCACAGGACTCACTTCACACCAAGGCTCCCCCGGAAATGAGGACGGTGACACCGAAGAGGACAAGAAATAGGACTGGGACTCAAAGAAAGTGACATCCATGGACACAAACCACTTACGAGAAGTAGGGTGGTAACATTTATACCCCTTTTGAGTAGGAGAGTAACCAAGGAAAACACACTTGAGGGAGCGAGGGTCCAACTTACCACGAGAGGGAGAGTGATTATGGACAAAACAGACACAACCAAATATTTTGAGAGGAATAGAAAATAAGGACCGAGAACCGAGGAGGACGTGAAGCGGAGCCTGTTTGTCCAAGACCTGGGTAGGGAGACGATTAATAAGATGGGCAGCGGTGAGAACAACGTCGCCCCAATAGAGTCGAGGCACATTCATAAAAAAACACATGCACCGAGCCATGTCAAGAAGATGCCGATTCTTGCGTTCGGCCACCCCATTTTGTTGAGGGGTATTGGTGCAAGAGGTCTGATGGATAATGCCATGAGTAGAGAAATATTGTCCTAACCCAGAATCTATGTATTCCCCACCATTATCAGAACGAAATATTTTGATAGTGGCCTTAAACTGAGTACAAATCATCTTATGAAAAGTGCGAAACACAGAGAAAACCTCACTCTTCTCTTTCATGAGATACACCCAAGTAGCACGAGAAAAATCATCAATAAATGTAACAAACCAGCGATGACCTTTCACAGACAGAACACGAGAGGGGCCCCAAACATCAGAATGTATTAATGAAAAAGGAACTAAGCTTTTATTCAAACTGGGAGCAAAAGACGCTCTATGTTGTTTTCCAAGTTGACAAGATTCACAAAGAAAGTCAGACACATGATGATTTGCGAAATTAGAAGGAAATAAATGCTTAAGTAAATGAAATGAGAGATGCCCAAGACGCCGATGCCACATCCATACATCAGCGGGGGTAGTAGAAGACGTGGTGGTAGAATAAGCAAGTTTGTCCGGTTGATCTAGGAAGTAGAGACCATTTTCTGCACTACCACTGCCAATCGTCCTCCCCGTGACAAGGTCCTAAAAAAGACAATGATCAGGAAAAAACGTCACACAACAATTCAAATCATGGGTAAGACGACTTAAGGATAACAGATTAACAGAAAACTTGGGAACATGGAGAACAGAAGATAGATGCATGGTAGGAGTGACTTGGACTAAACCTTTTCCAGAAATAGAAGAAACAGTTCCATCAGCAATCCTAACTTTGTCCTGACCTGAAGAGGGCTTATAGGCAGAGAAAAGATCAGAGGAGCCAGACATATGATCTGAGGCACCAGAATCAATAATCCAAGGCAAAGATGTATGACACAGGAAAGCACAAGGAACAGAGATCTGCCTGACTTTGTTTGAAACCATATTTAAACATAGCCTGAGTGAATCTCTCAAACCAAGCCCTTGGAGACTGTTTGAGACCATATAATGACTTCCGAAGTTTGCATACTTTGCCTTCTGTTTGATGATCCTCAAAACCCGGAGGAATGTCCATATATACTTCTTCTTCGAGGTCACCATGGAGAAAAGCATTCTTGACATCAAACTGATAAAGCGGAGGAGTAGACAGTAATGCGGAACGGTCAGTAGAGACAGGGGGCATCATAGCAGACCGGCGACTCTCCTTATTTTGTACATAGGCAAATGCCTCCTGAAGTGAAGGAAGAGTATCCATACTCAGAACTCGACCCCTAACTGGATCATACTCTACATTTAGGCCGGCCAAAAATTTAAAGACCCGTTCCCGTGCGATGAACTTTTTGTACCCGATAGAATCAGTAGGGCAAACGGGCTTATAGTCTTCCAGGTGGTCAAGGCGTTTCCAGCCGTTGGTGAGGAAAGTGAAGTATTGAAGAACAGTCTGCTCCTCCTGAAGTGAGCTCTCAATAGAGCGCCGCAACTCAAATGCCTGTGAAAAATTCCCTTTGCGGGAATAGGTAACAGCCACAGCCTCCCAAACGTCCTGGGCAGTCTCCATAGACAAGTAGCCCTCACCAAGTTCTGGAACCATCGAATGGATAAGCCAACTCATAATTAAAGAGTTGGTAATCTCCCATTGGTCATAACCTGAGTCAGTGGTACTAGGTGCCTGTATCCTGCCATCAACATATCCCATCTTCCCTCGGCTCTTCAAAAACATAGTCAAACTTTGAGACCATGCTAGGTAGTTTTGACCATTAAATAGAGAGGTGGTGATTTTCAAACTAGGGTTGTGGTTCTCAGTCATGGTAGTAGGTAGAATGGGACTTTTACTCTTTGGTGTTTGAGAAGAAGGGGACACACTGGTGGAATCTGTCATGGATACGATACTACCGAACCCGCAACAAAACTAGTAGCAATCACAAACCTGGAAGGTGGTAGTGATATAATAGGCAGAATGACCACTATAAAGATATAACTAAATTTAAGAAACCATTTTTTATTTTTATTTTTATTTATGTATATATCAAGATATCTACATGGATTTATATATATATATATATATATATATATATTAGTATATATATATATTTATATATACACTAGGTCTGAGATCATACCACAGTGAGGACGACGAGTGACGAAGTTGAGGACGACGAGTGCTGAGGACGATGAGGGCGAGGAAGACGAGTGACGAACGTCTGGAGGAGATCGACGAGCTGAGGAGAAGACGACGACGAGCTGAGGAGCTGAGGAGATCGACGAGCAGAGGAGAAGAACGAAGACGAAGCAGATGATCCAATCGGCTGATGAAGATGAAGCGGCGTGACAACAGTGACTGACGATCGACCCAGCAGATGATCCAAATAGGTACGTTTTGAACCCTAACCCTAGAGGTGTAGCTCTGATACCATGAAGCATGGGTAACCAGCTTAGGGTATGATAGAAGATCACCCCTTATTTATAAATGAAGATTAGGGTTTACAAAGAAAACAATTACAAGATGATCCCTGAGGGCATAAAATGATTACAGACCCTACTGAATTTCGGCTAATATAATATGCTAACACTTTCGGCTAATATAATATGCTAACACAATATTGTCTGCTTTGGGCATACCCTTACGGCTTTGTTCTTCTCTTAGGAAAGGGCCTTGTGCTAATTTGAAAGAGTTAGTCAACTTATGTAGTGGAGTGTGGTTTACTCATAGAGCGATGTTTTTGTTGAGTGATATCGGAGTTTGGTTGACAAATAGTCACCTTGGGGATAGCTTGGAATTGAGTATGAGAGTTGTAAGGTTGTAAGTGCCTTAGAGGACTAGTGAGCATTGAGTCTCATGTTTGCGAATGTGAGCTTGTGGTAACCGGTAGGGGTGAGCATGGTCCGGATTGGACCGGATTGGGGTAAAACCAGGACTAATCCGTTATCTACGGTTCCTAAAAAATTGGAACCAATCTAATCCATTTAAAGCGTGGTACCAATCCGAATCAATCCATTTAAACACGGATTGGACCGGCTTAGGACCACGGATTTACATAATTAAATAACAAAAAAATATATATAACACTTTAATTTCATAAAAATATAAATATAACACCATATTAGTTTCATAATAGCAACATGTCTTTTCATAATAGCGACATGTTGTTCTAGAATTTAAACAATCATAAGAAAACTAGTTTCACCATAAATATTTAGACCATTACAAATTAACGCTAAAAACTAGCAAACAAAAGTAATAAAAGAAGATACTATGCGAGTTTATGTTTGGATTGAAGTTTTATATGAAATAAGAGAAGATACTATGGAAGAGGGTGTATAATAAAAATATAGACTATTTGTATACGATCCGGATCGGTTCCAATCCGAAACCGTGGGGTTCAATTCGAAACCAATCCGTGAACTACGGATTTTTAATTTTTCAATCTGGAACCAAACCACGAATTCAAAAAACCAATCCAAACCTACTGGATTGGACTAGATTGAATCGGATTACGGATTTCACGGATTCCTTGCTCAGCCCTAGTAACCGTGTTGGGATCACATGTTGGAGCCTTAGTTTTCTTAGGCGCTTTTGCTCCAGTTAGTGATTGGTGATTGTGATGGGATGAGACTGCTAAGAGATTGTGAATTTTCTTTGTGCTTTATTGTATTATTAGCACAGTTGTTATTTCTATTAATTGTCATTATAGAAATGTTGTGTATGTGTTGTGGCCTCGTTATAAGAGCGATGGGTGTTGTTGGGTGTCAGTTGAGATTTTTCAGTTGGTATGTGGCAAATAATTTGGAAAATGAATTTTTCCTTGTGTTGTGGCCTTAGATGGCATTATCAAACTGAGAATGTTGTAAATTTAATCTAAGTTGTAATGAGGGATTACAATATGTAGCTCATCCAACCTATAAAAAAAAATTTAAAAAAAAAATGAATCTAACAAATCATGAGAATGTGGATGTTTGTGTTATGAGTAATACTTTTTGTTTTTGAAAAATATTTACAAAACTTTTAAGCTTTGCGAAAGAAATCGAAAATGTATTTTGATTGTGGGCAATGCAAGTTTGAGCACATTTTGGAGGATTTTATATACAAAAGCAAGGTTTTTTCAAGGATATCATAAAATATCTTTGTTTACAAGAATGTGTTGTTAATTGTTTTGGCTTGTGTGGTTGGGTTGTGTCGTGTCTTAACTTGGATTGCTAGTCATGGGTCAGAGCGGTAAGCTAATAGAAATACTGAGCCAAAACGCGAGAAATCATCTATAAATGTTATAAAATAGGATGCGTCATGTCGTGCCTTGACATTCATTGGTCCACAATTGTTGGAATGGACTAACTCTAACGGATAAGTAGCTCTAGAAGCCTTACCAAAAGGCTTTCTACATGCCTTTCTAGCTAAACAAGACTCATATATTGGTAGGATAACTTTGGCGAGAGAGCCCAGTTGCTCTTCTCTAGCCAATCTAGCCATTCTTTCTTGTCCTATATGGCCTAGTCTTGCATGTCATTTAATGGAATTAGATAATTATCAGAAGAAAAAGAAGATGCAACACAAATAAGGGAATTATTATTCAATTCTGATTCTAAATCTAACATAAAGAAATCATCCCTCAAACTACCATGACCATAAAACGTTCTACCAAGATAAATTGACAAAACTAATATCCTCAAAATGGAAAGAAAAACCTAACTTCAAAAGTGCTAAAACTGAAAGCAGATTATATCAAATAGTGGGTGCATGAAACACATCATGAAAGAGCAAGTTGCGCCCAGTATGCAACTTGAGCTGAAAGGTACCAACTCCTAAGTCTTCTTCTTGAGCTCCATTTCCCATTATTACAAAATTCCTACCAACCGGTATCCGACGATAATCTACAAATTCAGCCCGATCTCTAGCTACCTGTTTGGTTGCTCCCATGTCTACAATCCAACCAAGGAGAGAATAAGCAATAAAAACATGTAAACAAACAAATATATTTAGAGAGCTGGTAATAAGATGTACCTTCTTTGAATTTAATTTTGTTCACTCTCTTACATTAACAAAATACTTTATTATTATTGATTAAAATAATAACACCTACTATTTTAAGAGGTCGACCTCACTGTTTAACTTATGAGCAAAGTTGTTAATCCCATACCGGCCAACATATCATTTTTTCTATTGGTATGGTACATATCAGTACCAGCACATACCAGTGTACCATTTTGGATTTATCGCTATATATAATATATTTAAGAAAAACAATTATATTTACCTAGAAAACTTTATATACATAGTATGGCATTCAACACCAAACCATTAAAACATGAAAAAAAATGTTATCCAACAAGTATACATTAAAACATAAAAGGCAGAGAAAATAAACAATCTAAAAAAAATATATAATAATAATAATTAAAAAACAAATGCTGCAGATTTACAATAAATTATTGCACAATACTTTACCCCCTCAATTATAGATGATTGGTACTTCACCCCTCAACTAGAACTTGCTACATTTTACCCTATAATCCTCTGATTTGTATCAATCTCAACTTTCTGTTATGAACTCAGTACAAAAAAATGACATGTGAAATCTATATACCAATTTTGTGACAAAAATGCTTGTTCATGAGTTGATTTATTTAGATATATGCAAGAATTATGTACATAACTTATCTTCTGCTAAGAAAAAATATGCAAAAAAATATTGGTACACATGTCAATTATATTACTAAAGAGAAATATATATACACATCCCTCACACATACACACACTTGTATATACTAGTGGATGACCCATGTCTACGGACCTCCCCAAACAAGATGTAAGCATGCATTTGAGTTTTGAGTTTTTATTCTCCTAGGTCCCATTTTAGTTCCCAGATAATCGATTTTGATCTACGCTATGGTATCCTTGTGTGTACTGGTCTATATGTAAAAGTGATTAATACAAAACAGATTTATGTGAGTATCTTACCCTTGCAAGATTTAGAGGTTGACCCCATAGGAAATAAAGAAGAAAGACAAAACGAAAGCTAAACCGACCAAAGTACATATACTTCACATCCGAACAAACTCCACAAAATTTATTTAAGAAAAAAAAAAAGCAGATAAATAAGGGGGGAGCAATCTATGTTAGTCATACTATCTAGGCATAATTCATGCTACCCTCCAGATCATTGTTACAAATCTATTATCAGTGAATTCCCAACAATAACACTACCAATTAAATCTATATTATCCAGTATCCTTTTAGTACTTTCCCTCTTGCATATTATTTGACAATAAAACAAACACTTTGCTCAAACCAATCCAAAAAATTGCAGCCACAACATAACCCAAACCGACATCATATTGCATATACCCAAGCCAAATCTAACTATTACATCAATGTCTATATAAAAACCTGTTCCTTTTAGTGCTTAGAATAGATACCCACTAGGAGGTCGAAGACCTATCATCTCTATATACACACATTCATTATAGTTATACAACATTACAAAAATAAATAACTTAGTTAAGGACTCATAATTTCAAGAATCTACCTGAAAATAAGGCTTATCCATGACACAATAAATTGATATCTGCACACAAAACCAATAATAAATAATTGATAAGAGGCTACCATCATTATTCTTGGAAGAAGCTATAAAACTAAAAATCAACCATCTAACAACCATTTACTGTTTTTCAAATGTTGCAGAAGTAGAACCTAGAATTGTAAGGACAGGTCTGACAGCCTAAACTGATCATGGAAATAGAGGAATACTTCAAATCAAAATTGTTTCCTAAAAACTAGCCAAACTAAACGACTTTGAGAGCCATCCAATAGCCACCAATTGCTGTTGCTATAAATACCTGAAACACATAAACAAAGTGAAACAAATTGATCAAAGAAGAAGAAGCTAATACAGAGAAGAAAAAAAAATCCCATGTCACATAGTAGGCGGCAAAGTTTCTCACTGGTCAAAACTCAGAAGTATCTATGAAGCTTTAAACAAATTGCCTAATTTTCTTAGTTCTTGATTTATCATAATGCCCACCAAAAAAAAAAAGAAGAAGAAGAAGAAGAAGAAATAATGTTCATAATTGAAACTAGGAGCATGTTCAAAGTGATTTTTCTTTGAAAGAAAATCATGATGAAAGGTGGATAGAAGTGGGGAATTTATGGGAATGAGCAGTCTTTTCTATTGGCAAATGAGTTGTAGCAATCTCTCTGGAAGTAAGGCAAATCAAATATCCTTTTCACTCGAAGAAGGTTTTATTAAATATTCAAAAAGAAACTTGGGGAAGGGGTTACTAACATTTTTATACCAAAAAGATTAACTTGTCTTGTATCTAACACAAGTATAAGAGCAGAACTATTGCACCCTATTTTTTTATTTTTTTTTATATATATCTTGCTGCAGTCAAAATTCCAGTATTTCAAAAGAAAACAAGTGAACATTGAAGCTGTCAAGTGGGTCTCCAAAATGATTAATAACTAAATTAAAGCACAAAAACTGCCCACTGCATCATACTCCTAACATTTTTACACAATGCCATTGCCACCCAATAGAATATCATGTATCAAAATACACTCACACTAGTGAATGAACCCAACACATGCACAGGCCTCAACCTATTAAATATATGATAAAAACCTATATAAGAGAGGGGTCTAAATTAAAATCAACTTTCATGGCCAAATTACATAAAAATATAAACATGGCCAAAAAGAGTGATGACCATGATTAAAGGGTAATCTATATTGATGTCCAAAAAGAGGTGATCATGTTGGCCTATGCAGTTACTGCAAATTTACCTAAAGCTGAATAACACAATGTTTTGTAATTTATTTAAAGGGCTTAGTTCAAAACCATCGTTAGTACTTCTTTGAAAATCCCTCCACAAATACAAAAGTAAAATTTTCACTCAATGCGAAATTAAAATATTTCAGTTTATTATGTAATAAAAATCATTTAATTCTAAAAACAAAAATAAACCGATAAAAACTTATTGCATTCCTATCTTTTCCGGAAACTGAACTTATAGTTGGTACTAATATTGTTGACCACATTACCATTATGATGAAGAGTAATATCTATACAGTTCAACCCCGAAGTCCACTTGTGCTACCACATCAAAAGGAACTCCATTAAAGATGATTAGAAAATTCTAAATCCATTGCTTGGAGAATCAATAATCACATAACACAATTCACCTTGCTTGGTTTTGATTGATTTTTTGAAAATTGAGTTTTTTATTTTTTGTATTTTTTTGTTTTTAGTGAATTTTATTAATATTTTAAGTAAACTTTTTACTTTCTAGATGCACCTAAAAAGTACAATATTTGTGAATTTTTTTTTAAATTCAATAAATATGCAAGAATACGCAAATGTACTAAATTTTTGTATTATTATTATTATTATTATTATTATTATTCTTTTGTATTTTTTGTATTTAATAAAAAAAAATTTAAAAATTCACAAATATTTTACTTTTTAGGTGCATCTGAGTTATGTGCATTTAGAAAGTAAAAAAATATTTATTAAAATATTAAAATTTTTAACTAAAAATAAAAAAATACAGAAAACAAAAACTTAATTTTTTGAAACCAAACAAAGTGATTGCAACCCTATCACACCCAAAACAATAAATAATAATAATAATAATTCAATGCTCTAGATGTTAAAAATGTGCAACAGGGCTTTATTAAATAAGAAGTGGTATCGTCTGGCTGCACTATTGTTGAAGCTCTCAAGATGACTCAACAAAAAAAGCTCAAGAAAATAAGCTCCCGCAGAAAGAAATCTCTAATTTAAAAGAAAATTTGAACAAACTTAAGTTGGCGTCCATAAGGATAAACGGGATGGGATGAAACAGAGGAAGCTCATGTTGCTGCACTCCAGAAAACAATCTGCTGATTTACTTCTTGAATATGATTGACTCATAGAGGACAACCAAAATCTTAAGAGCCAAGTTTTAGGATATCAAACTTAAGAAATGTTTACAGAATTCCATGAAGTCAAGTTTTGGTGAATTAGTTTGAAGAATTCAACTTTTGATGAATTAGTTTCTGTTGGGGTTGACATTGGTCAAACATCTCCATAATTGCCAAGAAATCATCATGATTCAGCCCTTGTCACTGGAGGAAGATATTTGAGTTGTTGAGGTGAGGGATTGCCCAATGTTGCTGAAAATTTGTAACTTACTTGAATTTAGAAATTTTACCTTTTCATTATTTTATTTTATAGTATTTTTTTAAACAGGACTTTCAATATTTATCTTGGTTTTCAATCCTACTTAAATTGGTTGAGGTTGTCATGGTTAGCCTTCTTTTCGAACTCCAACTTAAGTTTGTTCAAATTCTCCTTTAAATTAGAGATTTCTTTCTACAGGAGCTCATGTTGCTGCACCTTCAGAAACAATCTGTTTATCTACTTCTTGAACATGACCAACTCTTAGAGGACAACCAAAACCTTCAAAGCAAAGCTCTAGGATACAGGAGAAATGTTTGCAGAATTCCAAGAAGTCAAGTTCCAATGAATTAGTTTGGGTTGGGGGTGACATTGATCAAACATCTCCATAATTGCAATTAAATCATCACAGTTCAGCCCTTGTCACTGGAGGAAGATATTTGAGTTGAGGAGGGGAGGGATTGCCCAATATTGTAGAAAATTTTGAACTTACTCAAAATAAAAAATCTTACCTTTTTTTTTTCTTTTTCTTTGGAACATGACTTTCAATACTTATCTTCAATATTTTTAAATTAGTTGAGGTTGTCTTGGTTTTTCTATCTTACATGTATTATATGAGGTAGTTCATGAGATTCGAAGTTTTTTTTTTTTTTTTTCCTTATATATGTTTCTTTAGCTTTATTTTTCTTGGTTAGATGCCCCTCGAATTAGTAAATAATGATGTGATGGGGCCATGAAAGATAATATGCACTGCTGAAATAGCCATTTTAGGTTGTGAATTTAGCAATTTCCAATATATAATGGATAACATGATTTGTCACGAGTATATTTGTGATAAACTTGAAAGTGATTGATCAATCACAATGATATCATCAGCTTCCATGAAACAAGTGACAATCATCTATATGCGTAGTTGGATGTCAGATATCGAGTAAGTTATACAAGCCTCATTTAAACACTGCTACTAATTGCTTGCATGAAAAAAAGTGCTATCTTACTGTGGAGGGTTTGCGTGTGTGTGTTAAATCCTCACTATACTTTATTGTAACTGAAAAATACCTACGATTTGCCTCATGGTGTCAATATATGTTGCTTTCAAGCACAAGTAAAAACACACAATAGCTCACATTTCTCAAAAGCACATCTTTTATGTATATTCCTGCATAATCTCAAATGTTATCAATTTTGGTACATAGATCAAATAATACAATATAGGCAAAAGGTCAAATTCAAGCATGAGTAAATCCCATTAAAGACAATCATGACAGCAGAATGAAATCCATCATATTCTGGAAATATCATCAGAAGGCATATTAGAAACTTGGGGTGAAAACAAGAAAATACTAAGAGCATGATCTGGGGAACATCTATCTAATTAGTTAGATTCATGCAAGAATACATCCATGCTTGGAATTCTTCCTCGAAGACTTCTAACCCAAACCCCTATTGCCAAATCATGCAAGAATATGGCCAGACTTACAAATTCTTCCTCGGAGACTTCATAAACAAACAACTGTTGTTATAAGGATGAGCCATTTGGTTTTCTAAGAACAGTTGACATGAATCTCATATTTTCAAGGATGCACATGTAAAGTGCATAAGTAAAAGGTAAAAGTAGAGAAGATTGACAAATTAATCCACATTGAAAGAGCATACTTGAGCATCGTTGTATATTCTTCTCCATTTGCTGGACTCATTCCTTTAATTGAAGTGATTGTATTAGGGTCCCTCAACCCTTGTTTGTAGAGCATAGCCTGTGCGTCTAGGCCACATGGAAAGAAAAAGGGCCAATGCTAGTAGGTAGGCTTAGGTAATTATAAGTCATTGTCTCTTGGTGTTATGCTGCTTCAAGACATTCCTTTGAAGTTGCAATATCCACCCCATCTTTCAGCCATCAGCTTATCGCATGTGACAATGTTTTTTTGCATGGTACACCTTTGGTTTGAGAGTTGAGATGCAAACCTAGCAAAGCGAACACTATCCTTTGCATGCCTTTGTTACCAATAGTCACCAGATGAGCAAACTCCATCTTTGAAGTGATGAAATTGCTTCAAATACTACACAACGTCTCTCTATACGCATTTCACAATTTTTGAGGTGAACTTAGTTGCTTCATGGCAGCACCACCACAAACTCTTAAGGTCTTTCATGATCACTAAACTAGTTCCTGGTGCTATGTTCTAGAGCCCAAAAGCAAGTCTCTCATTGTGATTACACAGCATCCTCACTTTGACTTCCTCTTCAAGCTCGTGCAACACAAAGTCAGTATTGGGTCATAACCCATGTCCCTCATATATTGTTCTAGCTTCTCCAAAATTTTCACAATTTGTTCATATTGTGGATGGCTCTTATCCTCCATAACAAATGCATGGAGCTCCCCACTCACTTCCACAACACTGTAACCAGGTACTTTCTTTATCCCTGTTTCTTTCATGACCTTCCTCACCCCAGCTACTTCTTCCCAGTTCCTTGTTGTGGCAAAGAAGTTCGAAACCAGAGCATAAATTCCAGGGTCATCCGGGTTTAACTCAAGAACCTTCTTTGCGGCCATCTTACCTATCAACAGCTTCCGATGAATTTGGCAACCTGCTAAGAGAGCAACCCAAATAGCAATCCCTGGTTCATTTGTCATGGAACCTATCAAATCATGAGCTTCTTCTACCAGTCCTGCTCGAGCCAAAAGATCGACCATACAAGCATAATGCTTCTCACTTGGTTGGATCTTAAAGTCATTAACCATGAGATCAAACCAGTATCGACCTTCTTCTACTAGACCTGAATGACTTAAGGCTGAAAGAAGAGAAGCAAAAGTTGCATGGTCTGGTTTCAAGTTTGTCTTTGTCATTTGGAGGAAGAGTGAGAGGGCTTCCTTGCCATGTCCATGGATTCCATAGCTAGCAATCATTGCATTCCAAGAAATTGAGTCCCTAGTACTTATCTGATCAAACAAGACTCGTGCGCAAGAAAGGGATCCACATTTTGAATACATGTCAATCACAGCAGTGCCTGAAACTTTGTTAAAATCAAGCTTTCGCACGATATATCCATGTATTGACCTCCCTAATTTCAAAAATCCAACTTGAGAACATGCTAGAAGTGCACTCACGAGTGATACTAAATCTGGTTTAAATCCAAAACTCTGCATCTCTATGAACAATTCAAGTGCATTTCCAGCAAAACCATTTTGAGCATATCCAGAAATTAAAGCACTCCAAGGAATGACATTTTTGTAACGTATTTTCTCAAATACACGAGAAGCAAGGTCCAAACGTCCAATCTTGGCATACACATCCACTAGGCTGGTTTGGAAAACTACATCCATAGGAAGATCTCTTCTAATCATATACCCGTGAACAGAAAGACCCATCTTTGAGTCCCCGAGATTTGCACAAGCCTGAACCAATCCTAGCATTACAACCCAGTCACCTTCCATTCCTTCCCTTTGCATCAGCCGGTAAACATTAATTGCTTCACTGGCATGACCAATCTGAGCAAAACCTGTTATCATTGTCGTCCAAGAAACAAGATCTCTTCTTGGCATCTTATCAAAGACTCCCATTGCTTCTTCCATCTTCCCACACTTGGCATACAAATTCAAAAGAGAAGACCCAACAAATATATCATATTCATATCCACATTCAACCGCTCGGCATCTAATTTCTCCACCCATTTCCAAATCCAACAAGCTGGTACAAGCCTTGAGTGCCAGAGTAAAAGTGGAGCTATCGGGTCTAACTCCTTCCAAATTCATTTTGCGATAAAGATTCACAACTTCAACTGGGAAATTTTTACGTGAATATGCGATGATCATAGCATTCCAAACATCTACACGTCTGTGGGGTAATTTATCGAACAGTTTACGGGCCAATTCAAGCTCCCCAATTCTATCATACGATGCTAATAGTTGGCCATTGGAAGTTCCAATGCTGAAGATTCCAGATACGACCATGAGAGCGTGGATTTTAACTATGGAGTCCCTGTGTTTAGAAGCTAAGAGGAGAGATTTTAGGCCCTTTGGCCATGGGAAGAACCACATCTATTTATACACATAGGAAGCTAAAACAAAACTTCAGTTATGGCCGTTAGTTAGTACATACACACTACAATTTACAAACTTGGATGGAAACGAGTTTATTTTTTTTATGGTTTGGTTTGATATAAGAAAAATGCTTGGGAACACTAATTAGTGCTCCCACTAATTAGGTGGCAGTGGGTCTCGCCATTAATGATGTGATGTTTTAGTCTTGGAGTTGTGTTTTTTTTTTTTTTTTTTTTACTTTTTTAATGCATTAGTGCTATTAGTGGTGATGTTTTTAGTGGGATGAATCATTGTTGTTGATATAAATTCTGGAGTTTGCAAGTGAGAACGTAGTCAATGTGGGGGGAAAAAACACAAAAAACGAAAAATAAAATCAGAGGGTGGGACTTGTATTCCTTAGAGCATCTCCACCCATGCTCTACATCTAGCGCTGTAAATGATGGCTGACCCAGGCCGTCTGGCTTTTTTTAGGTGGACCGGATCGGTTTACGAGTTGAAAAGTGGGAGGCCAGGCTTATTCATAATAGGGTCACGCTAGTGGGCCTGGCCTGGGCTCTGGGTGGTCTAGTTGAGCTTTTTTTTTTTTGAAAAGAAAGATAAATATTTATTTATGTAAATTATTTATTAAGGATAAAAAAAAAATTATATTAGAATATTTTATAATTAATGAGATTTTTGTTTGATTATGTTTATAGTGGTATTGTAAATTTCATTATATATAACTTATAGTTTTTTTTTTTTTTTTATGTACTTATAATTAAAAAAGTATGTAATTATTTAATTTTTTTCTTTCGAAATGAATAATTATATATATATATATAAATGAAACTTTCAATATTACAATATTAAATTAATTATATTATATTTATTGAATGAATAATTTTTATTTCAAAATGAAATAAAATATTACAAAAAATTATATTATTAAATAAAATAAGTGTAGATTATTGATGATGGTAAAACAATTGCATCACTATAGGTCAAGTACATCCCAACTAAGTTGACATACTCCGTCTCAATAATCTAGTACAAAAAAAAAATTAAATAGTAAAAAACAAATTGTTAATCAATTATCAGAGGAGACAGACATTTCAGTCGCATTGTCCGAGGATATGTCATCTAAATCATTTTGAATTCGCTTATTTTCACTATAATTTTGTCTTCTCATAAGTGCATGCCTATGATCTCTAGATATCATTAGTGCCTCAACCATTTGGGGTGAAAGCTTACTGTAGTAATCACTCAACACCCGTCCACTTACACTAAAAGTTGTTTCCGAAGGAACTGTAGAAATAAGAACGGTTAGTATATCACGGGCCATTCGTGAAACCACAAGCCACATAGTTTCATTTTGTTTACACTATTCCTGTCATGACCCGAACCCGCCCCTATGGGTTAAGGACATAACTGGCCAGTAATCACGAGATTACCTATGGTCTCAAACCAAATAAAACATATTTCAATAGAGTTAAGGGGCCGAAACGAAATCAAATTTAAAATTTTGTCCATAGAGCTGTGCTTACATAGTGTAGCAATATCATTCCAAAAGTATCTCATAATAACTCACACATACACATAGAGTTAATCTATATCCAGGAACTTTCAATTACGCAGTCCGCCAAACAAAACTCATATACAAAGGTTATCCAACGTTTTCGCCAACATAGCAAAAATATAACAAAAGAACAAAATGGAGAAAACAAGTCCCGTGCGTGAGACGTAAGGACTGACTCCTCAAAAATTTGACTGTCTCTCACATACTTCACCAAGGCTAGGTTTGGACATCTCTTAGCTCACCTACAGACACATGAATGAGAGTGAGCAAAAGCCCAGTGAATAATATCAAATAAAGAAAATACATGAACGGAATTTGAAATAAATACATTGGACGGTCTTAGGCCCAATTCATGTTTCTATTTAGTGTATCAAGTGACTACAGATCCAGACATATCAAACGGCCTCGGGCCCAATCCGTTCATTTCCGACAGCCTTTGGCCCATTCATTCATGTCCGACAGCCTTTGGCCCAATCATTCATATCTGACGGCCTTTGGCCCAATCATTCATATCCGACGGCCTTTGGCCCAATCATTCATGTCCGACGGCCTTTGGCCCAATCATTTATATCCGACGCCCTTTGGCCCATTTATTCATATTCAACAGCCTTTGCCCCAATCATTCGGCATAACGAATATTTGTCCATAATTCAAATTAACAGACTTATGGGATTCAAATAGGAGTAAGCAATTAGACAAATAGCATATTTCAAAATATATTTACTAAGATATTACTCACAGTGTTCTGCTAGTGGATTCGCCCTTGTGCTTGACCCTACACAATACATAACACATTATTGGGTCACAAGCTATTCAATCCGTTCCTAACTTATACATTCCTCTTAGGCCTTTTTCTTATCTTCTTGATTCATTTACAATGCTCAATGTATGCCTAAGAGTGCTTAGAGATGAAAATGAACGAAAAACGAAACATGAAACCACTTTTCAAAATTTCTGAAACAGGGCTCCCCTCTCGAGCGCGGTTTCTGCCGCTCGAGCGGACCCTCTTGGTCTGCAAAAGTACTGATTACTTCATATTTACACTCGAGCGTGACTTTGGACGCTCGAGCTGAAAATCAAATTACGTGGTTGGGCGCTTGAGCATGACTATTTCCGCTCGAGCAGACATCAATGTCTGCAAAAGTGCTGGGAACTAACATTTCACGCTTGAGCGACGCTTTCCCCGCTCGAGAGAACATGCCAAATTCTGGAATTTCCAAACCTGTTCTTGAAGCTCAAACTTGATGTTCAAAGGTTCAAAGCTCATGTTTTTTATACAAAAGCATGGAACGACAGCATATAACACAAGAATATGGGTAATTTGGAACCAATTGGCCAAAATCAAGGTCCACCTCATAATTTATCTTGAATTCTTTTTCATAATTTTCAAAACCCATGTACTCAATCTTCATACAATTTCCATATCCTTATCTATCATGCATGTCTCTCAATTCTTGACTTCATCTCTATTTCAAATGATACAAATGACACTTATAATCATGAAACTCATGAAAATTATGCATGCATGTGAGATTTGGTGCTCAATTCTTCTAGTTCAACACGATTCATGTTTGAATGTATAAAATCATCGCAATTATGCACATGCATGTCCATACAAGCTCCAAATTCATCAATTTTAACTCAAATTATGTTCTTGATTACCATCTAACTTGAATTCACAAAATTACAACCTCAAACTTATGAATTCATAACTAATTACTTACCTAGAAGCTCAAATCTTCCAAATTATGGTTAATTCTTGAGTTAATCTTCAAGATTTCCAAGTTTTTTGATCAAAGTCTCAATTGTCTTCACTCTCTCTGTCTAACCGACCCCCTCTCTCTCTCTCTCTCTCTCTAGAGTGATCCCAGCCAAAGGAGAGGAAAATGAGCTCAAAACATTCCTCATAAATACAAATAGGCCACTTATATATGTTGCCTAATCGAATTTGATTTAGGCTAAGTAATTGAGCTTAATTTAATCGTTCTGAATCTAATTATTTCGTTCCGAATCAATTTTCAATTAAATTTCACCATAAGCTTTAAAAATTACCCCAATCACAATGGCGTAGTCAATTTCGGTTTCTGTGGCCAATAAGGTCTTTAATTTTCAGTTTACAACAGTAAGTTGAACAGATTTTCCTACGGTGAACAGATATAAAGCGAAAACCACATATAATCATATAAATGGTCCCCAAAATCATATTAAATACATAATCACAATCATAATTAAGATTAATTAACATAACACGGGACAGGGTTATCACAATTCCAAAATGTCAAAATCATCGGAATCATCCACTAACGGGCTTTCCAAATAACATTGTAGTTCAAAACTACTTACGCTTGTTTGTTGAGATATTTTTCTACTTTTTATTACTGAAAAAATGTTTAATCTCCCGCCTCGAGATAAAATTGCTAGTATAGTGTGTGTAGGTGTATTTACAGATGCAGTTGTCCTGTATTCTTCAAATAATCTTTTGCATGTTTGCATCATAGGGGCAAACTATGTTTGATCAACGAAAATACGTTCTAAAAATTCTTGTAAACCAATTTCTTTACACCTAGGATCAATTATTATGGCTAAACCTAAAAGATGAGGCAAATGATCAAAATATTTATCAAATTTTGCTTTCATTGAAGTAATAAGGGTTACATAATATTCATTACTCATATATTTTATGAAAACTTTAATTATTTCTGTTAGCATATGTAAAACAAATGGTGAAGTAGGAATATATTTATAAGAAAATAATTTTGTTAAAGTACCAAAAAAAAATTTAAAAATCTTTATACAAATAATCTGTTGCATGTTTGCATAATAGGGGCAAATTGTGTTTGATCAACGAAAATACATTCTAAAAATTCTTGTAAACCAATTTCTTTACACCTAATTATTATGGCTAAACCTAAAAGATGGGGCCAATGATCAAAATATTTATCAAATTTTGCTTTCATTGAAGTAATAATGGTTACATAATATTCATTACTTATATATTTTACGAA
The DNA here is from genome assembly GCF_004153795.1 of Camellia sinensis. Classification (NCBI taxonomy): domain Eukaryota; kingdom Viridiplantae; phylum Streptophyta; class Magnoliopsida; order Ericales; family Theaceae; genus Camellia; species Camellia sinensis. The sequence continues at coordinate 439,131 of NW_021029034.1, read as the reverse complement.
AACTTTAATTATTTATGCTAGCATATGTAAAACAAATGGTGAAGTAGGAATACATATATAAGAAAATAATTTTGTTAAAGTATCAAAAACTTTTAGAAAAATCTTTATACAAGACTATTTGGCGCCAATTAAGTTCTGTGGGAGTCAGTACTCCTTCTATTGATGTTGTTACTTTTCTTTGTTTATAAGCTTTTTTAATATATTATACGTTGAATTCCACCTACTATCTATATCTAAAATTAATTTTTTAAATAGCATATTTTCTCATTGACAAATTTTTCTATATTCCAAAATTCAATTAGCAGAAGACATAATAAGAACAACTGCATTTTTTATTACAAGTACAGAAATCTCGTATACATGCATAGCTCATTTAACAATCAAGTTAAAAATATGAGCACAACAACGAACATAAAATAAATCACCATCAATAAGTAATTGTAAAGTTGATTTTAAATGGGCTACAGTTTGATTATAATATGCTGCATTATCTAAATTAATCGTAACTATTTTATTTTGTAAAGTCCACTCATATAATACATTTTTTATTTTTACACCAAGTGAATGACCAGTGTACGAAAGTTCAACTAATTTAAATGACATAATTCTTTTATTTAATTTCCAATCATTATCAATAAAATGTGCAATGATACATTGATATTCAAAACCATTATTTGACCACAGATCATATGTTAAACAAACTCTTCCATTCAATTTTTTAAAAATGTCAAATAATTCACTTTTAACATCCTCAAACTTCCTTAAAATCCTGTTTCTAGTAGTATTTCTTGAAAAACTTTAATATTGCGGTGCAAAACTTTTTTGAATCATTTCGGTAAAATCGAGACATTTACTAGTAGTAAAATATTGTTCTTTTTTAATAATATAATTAACTATAAAATTTTGTGTGCATATAGGATCATATGAAAATGTTTATAAATTACCAGTTGATAAAGCCTCTAATTGCATTTGACTTCTAATATCAGGTTGTTGACTTCGTAAATGCTTGTTAGCATACTTTTTTAGATGACTAGTACCCCCTGCAAATGTTGCACTAAGTAAATGTACACAATATTTATATTTTGCTTTAAATGTAATTGTACCATCAAGATTATTTATCGATATTTTTTCAAAATGTTCTCAAACAGTACTAGTTATGCCCCTAGATGATGATCCAATTGTTGGAAGAGGGATATTCGAAGGAGAATCAACAGATTCATGTTGTGTAGTATATGTATCAACATCGACATAAACATTAGAAATATTAGGATCCATAGTAATGTAAGTAAAATAATATATAAAAATTAACAATTAATTTAAATAATGTGTAAATAAAATGAGTAGAAAATAATAATTAATATATGTTCACAAATAATTAATGAAAAAAATGAGTAGCTAATAAATTTAATTAAACAAATCAATGTTACTGACTGGCGAATGCAATACATAAATTAGCTTCTTCTGATAAAAGTTTCTTGTTGCACAATTGCAATTGCCACTTAGGGATGACACTTCAAAATTAATTGACAGTTAAGAGAGATTGAGAGTTTAAGAGAGATTGAGAGAGTTTAAGACAAAGAGAGAATTATTTGTGAGATTTATTTTGAAAAAGAAGGAATATTTTTAGTAGTTTGAAAGATTGAAGTAAATTTATAAAAATAAAAAATTACCGTTGTATTAAAGGTAATATGATCATTTGATATTTATTTATTTTTAAGTTTGCAAAGGTGCTCATGTGCAATATATATATATATATATTCATTCGATGAACGTGAGTGAAGAGTGAGTTGAGTGATGCAAGCATAGCATAGGGGTAGGTCGTAGGGAGCGGTAGGGACAGGTAGTAGCAATTGAGCTGCAATATTTTTTTTTTGTTTTTCCTCGTTCATTGCAACAGTAACTTGAACTTGATTGTGAGTGAGAGTGATGTGATGCATGAAAGAGGCAGGGCTGGGGCATGGGTCTAGAATTATATATATATATATATATTCTTTTCTTTTTTTTTTTCATTCGTTCATTGCAAGGAAATGATCGTTGTGTTGTTTATTTTTTATTTTTTATTTTTGCAAGATCAATATTTTATTGATTTATAATTATTTAACCGTTGCAAGTTGCATTTTATTTTTATTTTTTTTGAAATTTGACCATTGGCAAAGAAAAGGCTGGGTTGGGCCGCCCACAAGGCCCGAATTTTTTTGGGGTCGAGCCGGGCTTCAAATGGATGGCCTAGGCCCAAGCCCAATGTACTGGGTTGGGCTCAGGCTTGGGCCTAACCGGGTCGAAATGAGCCATGCCCACCTCGAGCCTCTGGCGGGACTCGGGCCACCCATGGGCCTCGAGCCATTTTTACACCGCTGTCTATATCTTCAAATTTGAAGCATCATTCCTCTATTCTTAGCTCCAACCCATCCTTTATATCCTTCTCCATTTGGGAGGATGGATGTTTCATCCTTCAAATATAAAGGGAGTATGAAAAATGAAGGATGATCTCTGTAACACTATTCATATTTTTTAAATAGTAATTTTGTCCTCAAGCCCTTTTGCTTTTAAATTTATATACCAATTATATCTTTTTGTATTTTTTGTTATACGTTATAAAATACAAATAACTTTTAATATGTACATCTAAATTTTATAAATTTGATATCATTAAAAATATTAAAATTATATCTTTAAAATGAGTCTAATATCAAATATATTTAACAAAAAATTAAAAATTAAATACTATTAATGTTGTAAAATTTATTAGCTCCTGTACAATCCTAATTAATCACTACCATTTATACTTCACATTTTGTCGGTTTGAAGTGATGTGATAGAGAGGTAATGTGACTTAAATAAGATGATGTGACTTTAATAGGATAGTGACTTTTTAACTTTTTGACTTTTTTAGGTTATGACAAACAAGGTCTCATTTCTCCTCCCAACTGGTAGATGAAAAATATCACCATTTTAAATGTTGAATTCAAGTCATTAGCATAAGAAATAGTCTATATATGCAAATATCTTTCTCTTCTAAAATCACAATTCTTTTCCTATCAAAGCTACAATCATCTTTCCATATAAACTTTCTATAGAAATGTCTTCAAGTGTGGAATTGGGTGGAAAGTCAGTTCAATATGGTCGAGCATTCTTAATGGAATAGGATAAAAATCTATGTGATGCATCGCTTGAAATTTCTCAAGATCCTATAAAGGGTACTAATAATAAAAAAAGGAGAAGTTATGGGAGCGTATTAGTGCCAAGTATCATGAGCTCTCGCCAAGCTACAACACTAGCTCTCAAACAACAAAATCCCTCCAATGTTGCATGGCTTTAATAATGAAGGCCATTAACAAGTTCTAGTGATGTGTTCGATCAGTTGAACGCCTTAATCCCAATGGTGCTTCTGAGATAGATTTTGTAAGACTTCTTACACAATTCTGTTATGTATTATGTGTATAGGTTAATTTTATCTAACCTAAATTGTTACAAAATATGAGCATGTTCATACTATCCATATCTTACAAAATGTTGTTACTACTATAAATATTTTTTTAATTCTCATTTTGCAGATGGATCAAGAAAAAATCCTATTTGCACAAGACCTTGAAAAGTGGAAAAGATTCCAATATGATCGCGTATGGCCCATTCTTAAGGGGGTTGAGAAATGGCTTGACAATATTCCCAAAGAAAATCCCAAACAAGGGTATGATTACTTTGAAAGATTTCAAAATGGATCCCCTGCATCTGCATCCCTAGTAGCACCACCATCCATTGATTTGGATGCAAACGAAGAGACTATAGCAGAGGTCAACCATCATGTCGATTCATCGGGTCGTCCTATAAGAAGGAAGAAAGAGAAGTTGAGAAGGATGCAAATAGCTGATAAGAGTCATCTCCTTGAATCCATTGTTGAAGGAAACCAAGAAATCATGGTGAATTTGAAAAGAGGGCAAAAGCAAAGAGAAGGACGATTTGCTAAAATGGAAAATCATTCTGCAGCGCGTGTCCAACTCATGATGTTACAAGCTAAAAATGAAAGTAAAAGATTAAAACTTCAACGTGAACATCAAGAGAAAGAAATCATGGAGATAGACTTGAAATGCATTGCAAACCCAATTGATCATGAGTATTTTCAAAGGAAAAAAATAGAAATGTTATAACAAAATGATCAAGTACCCAACAAACTTGCAATGTCATTGGAATTAGGTGATCTAAGGTATTTTCTTTTTCCAAATATCTCAACAATTGCCCGATAAAACTTTTTAATACATAGAATGGCAGTAGACTCACTAATTCGTATATGTTCATCCGTAGAATCAGCCGCCGTTCCATATGCCGACATTCGAAATGCACTTGTTACTTTTTGCAAAGTAGACAATCCAAGTCTACCAAGGCCATCCTTCTTTTGCACAAAGAAATCGTCGTGAGCTCTCACGACATCAACAATCTATAAATATAAACTTCTACACATTCAAAATCTTTTGCGAAATAAATTTTCCTCATAAGTGGGGTTCTCTGAGAAGTAGGCATTCCATAATTGAGCATGACCTTCTTCCCTTTTACGATCTCTCACTATATGTCCATGAACTCAACCTTTACGTATCAATTGACCATTTTCTTCAAGATATTGAGCTATGATGATGTTGTTGGAGGCATATAAATAAAGTAATATATCTTTTTTTTTCTTTCCATGCTATCATTTCTTCTTCATAATCAAGGAATGGTAGTAAATAAATATGCTCTACATCCATTTCTTCATGAATATACTCAGCATCCATTTCTTCTTCATAATTGTGCTCTGCATTCATTTCTTCATTAACATGCTCTGCATCCATTTTTCTTCAGAAGTCTACAGTTATTTCCTTTGTTGTATGAGGGTTTGGTTTTTCTATAAAATAATAGATGATAAGGAAAATAGATGGAGGGAAAATTGATGGTTAATTTTGGAGAGAAACATTTAGAGAAGAAAATGAAATGATTATAATTTTGATGTGACATTAAACTTTTACACTAAGAAAAATGACTAAAATAATCTAAATTGAAGTATCAAATAAAAAATAAACAAACTGTAGCAAAAATCACTTTTTTTTTCCTTCAACAAAAACCACTTAAACATCATTCTTTTGGCATTTTTAGCTATAAAATTACTAATCTAGTTCACATAAACCAACTTATAAGCTAAATTATTTTCGATAGATAAAATTACTATCTATTTAATCTTTCATTTGACATAATTAAATAAAGGTAAGGTAATAAACTTTAATTTCAAAATAGTAACTACAAGCAGTATAGTCAATCGTATTCTATATATAATCCATACATTTGGAAAATAACCATTCAATAATTTTAAATAATTCATCACATCAATAAGTTTTTTCATTTCTTTTAATAAAAAATAACTATTCATTTGTTTTAAATAATTTATCATAAAGGGCCTCACTTAATATAATAGTATAGATAATTGAATTTTGTTTAGACCTTTAAATTCCAATGAGATTTTTTTTAAGGCTAATATAATAATCAATTAAATTTTGGGACCTTTTTTCAGTTAATTTTCCAGGGTCCAAAGCGACGACTTCTCTAGCTTGTGCCTAAAACCGACCCCGATTCACATACACCCAGAACCCGCTTAACTCGTCCGACCCGGGATGCCTCAAACGGTTTCGAACAAAATCACAATCTACTGCGGTTTGATATTGATTAATTTGGCGAATTCACAATTGGAAATAAAACTGAGAAATATACAACCGGCCAACTCGACCCGACCGAACAATTATTAATTATATATCATTATTATATTTGTCTTGGAATTATGCGTGTAGTCTTATCTTTCACAGTACAAATCTATCAAAAGTTTGATAGACTGTTCACTGCCCCATTATTGCACTGCTCAACTTTTCCCACTTTCCCATAACCATTCAAATCAATCTCTATTGTAAACGCTAGTATCAAGTCCAAAAGCCTTCTCTCTCTTTTGTCTCTCTCTAATTTATCTCTTTGTTATTTATTTATTTTTTTTGCTTCTTTTTCCTTTTCTTCTTTGAGAGACAAGTTCATCTCTCTCTATCTCTCTCATATATACCTGTATTTATTTTCCCTCCACACTTTGGACGATGATGGTAATTGTTAGTTGTATATATCTATATTACCATATTGTGGATTACCATATTGTGTTATAATCATATTGTGCATTATCATATTAGCTTCTTACCATATTGTGTTATTACTATATTGCTCATTACCATATTAGCTTCTCCTTCTCCTATATAAAGGAGTGTTATATTCATATTCATTCATTGAAATATACAGAGTTCTACTCTCTCTCTCTCTCTCTCTCTCTCTCTATTCTTATAACATGGTATCAGAGCTTAGGGTTTCCTCCTAGCCTCTTCTTCTTCTTTTTCACATTGTTTTTGTTTCTCAAGTAGACTGATTCATTCTCACGTTGGTTTGTGCATATCTAGTCCTTCTCTGTTTCAACGATTAGACTATACTAGACTCTTTGTCTCTTTAAGATGAACCCAACGCCACCAGAATCATCTTCATCGGAGCTTACACACGCTGCCCAAAGTTTGGCCACAAATTGTGTCGCTGCCAAACATACCCTACGCGCCTTTTGTTCCCGTTTACGTTAGCGACTGACGTAAGCCCTCAGTTGCCTCGCGCTATCTTGCGTCACGTCCTCCTTTGCTATCGTAAGCTGTGTGTTTCTGACTTCATCGCTGACGTCAGCCCTGGTCTCCAGTGCGCCACGCCTCCTACCTATTATCTTGCGCCACACGCTCCTCTACTAACGTGCATCGTGCTCTATCCCCTGTTTGGTACTATTTCTTATTTTGAATTTTTTTTAAAATTATTTTTGACCCTATTTTGATTGTTTTGGCCCGTTTCCTGACTGTTTTCAACATTCCAGATTCACTGGTGCACTCAATTTTACCTAGGCCTACTTCGATAGCATCGGACCCTTTTTGTGAGTCATATTTTGCTCACTCAATGGATCGTTCAAACAACTCTTTTCAGCACAGTGGTTCTTCTAAACCACCTATGACTCATAGTCAGTATCACTCTTCGGCTTATTTTGCCTCAACTGCTACTCATTACCAGCCACATACTTAGCATTCTCTAGGTTGCTCTTCTGCACCTTCACCAACCTACACTCTTCATGATATTGAAGCCATTGTGAAAAAGGTTATTTCTATTTCTACCTCTATCTCTACCTCTGGTACACCCTTAGTGTTCTCTCAGTCATTCTAGGTACCTCTTCTTGGTATTTTGTTTTAGCTTGTTGCAATCATATGACCTCTAACCCTACACTTTTTTCTTCTATTACATATTCTTCTAATTTACTAGTTATTCACACTGCTGATGGCTCTCAAATGCATGTTAGTCATATAAGTCATACCTCAACTTCTAATATCTCTCTGCCTCACACTTATCTGATCCCTAACCTTACACTTAATCTTATCTCTATTGGTCAACTATGTGATCTTGGCCTCACTATTTTTATTTCTCCAATTGGTTGTGTTGTACAGGATCCGAAGATAGGACAGACTCTTGGAATAGGTTGTAGATATGGTTGTCTGTACGAGCACATCCATCTACGCATTCCATCATCCAGTACTTCTCCTATCCAGACAGCTGCTTTTGCTACTACTAGTTTTCTCTTTTTTTTTTTATGGCATTCTCAATTAGGTCATGTGTCTTTTGGTCGCTTACGATCTCTAGTTTCAAGTGGTCAATTAGGTTCTGTTCCAAATGATAAAGTAGACTGTCTATCTTGTTAACTTGCCAAACAACATGCTTTACCATTTCATACTAGTACCGCTATGTCTTATACACCTTTTGATCTCGTAGATTCTGATGTTTGGGGACCTTCACCTAATACCACTATAGGGGGATGTAAATATTTTGTTATATTTGTCGATCATTTCACTCGTTTTACTTGGTTATTTCTTATGAAATCTTGTTATGAGTTACACCAACTATACTATGATTTTTCACAAATGGTCAAAACTTAGTTTTCTTCCACCATCAAAATTTTTCATGCTAATAATGCCTAGGAATATAAAAAAAAAAAAAAACTCATTTTTTGAGATTTCTTCGTCAAAATGTTACACTTTCTCACTATTTTTGTTCTGGTACCTTCTAACAAAATGGTCGCACTAAGCGTAAACATTGCCATATCTTAGACATTGTTCGTGCTCTTTTAATATCTTTATCTTGTCCTAAACATTTTTTTAGGGGAAGTTGCTCTCATAGCCGTCTATACTATCAACTGTGTCCCTTCCCTTACCATCAACAATCAAACCCAATATGAGCATCTATATGGCACACCTCCTGCCTATATTGGTCTTCGTGTGTTTTGATATGCTTGTTTTGTTCTTCTTCAACCTCATGAGCATTTCAACCTCATGAGCATACCAAATTAGAACCTCGTGCCCATTTGTGTTGTTTCTTGGGGTATGGGATTGAACATAAAGGTTATCGTTGATAGGATCCACTTTCTAGTCGTCTTCGTGTCTCTCGCCATGTGGTATTTTGGGAACACAAGACGTTCTCTTATCTATCTAAGTTTCATTTGTCCACTTCTCTTACTACACCATTCTTTACATATCCTTCTCTTCTGTTTTATGAGCTTGATACAAACCCTACTTCTGACATGATGACTCCGGCCCATCTTGAGGATTCTGCTTTGACTCCTGGTCTTACTGCCACTCTCTGATCCTGAGCCTGCTCATGCTCCTGCTCCATCTCTTAGTCCTGTTTTCATTCCCTTTCACAGTGAGCCTCCTGCATCCTTTCATTCTACTACATCATCTTCTATACCAGAGGTACCTCTTCGTCATTCTACTCGGGTAATACAACCTTCTGTACTTGTTTGTGATTTCATTATTGGTTCTACCACTTTTTTTTCTCATAAACCTACTTCCTATCAATAATCTTGCCCTAACCCTCTTTGGCAACAAGCTATGACTGATGAACTGCAAGCTTTTGATAAAACTCATACATGGGAAGCAGTTAACCTTCAATCCTGGCAAGAGTGCTGTTAGTTGCAAATGGATTTACAAGATCAAAACTCATTCTGATGGTTCCATTGAGCGTTACAAAGCTGGACTTGTTGCCCGAGGGTTTACTCAAGAATATGAGATTGATTATGAGGAAACATTTACCCTCGTTGCTTGTCTTACTTCAGTTCGCAGCCTCATTGCCATTGCTGTTGCTCGCCATTGGAGTCTTTGTCAGATGGATGCCAAGAACGCTTTTCTCAATGGTGATCTCACTAAGGAAGTTTATATGCAACCTCCTCCTGGTTCCTCAATTCCGTCCACCAAAGTTTGCAAACTTCATCGTGCTTTGTATGGTTTGAAACAAGCTCTTCGTGCTTGGTTTGCCAAGTTCAGTTTTACCATTCGTGACTTTAGATTCTCCTCCAGTGCCTATGATTCTATTCTATTTATATGCAAGACAGAGCATGGTATTCTTCTTCTTCTTCTTCTTCTCTATGTGGATGATATGATCATCATTGGGGATGACACAGTGGGTATCTCTAGTCTCAAATAGTTCCTTAGTCGCCAGTTTGAGAAGAAAGATTTGGGTCTACTTAACTACTTCCTCAGCTTGGAAATTTCTCAAGATCCTTCTAGTTACTTTCTCATCCAGGCCAAGTATACATCTGACCTCTTAGCTCGTATTGGTCTTACTAAGTGCAAGACTGCACCTACCCCAGTTGAGTTTTTGTCTCATCTCACGCCTCTTGATGGTCACCTATTATCTGATGCTACTTTATATCATTAGCTAGTTGACAGTCTTGTCTATCTCACAGTTACTCGTCCATATATTGCCTATGCTATTCACATTGTCAATCAGTTCATGGCTACTCCTCGCTCTCCACACTATGATGCTCTAGTTCATATTTTACGCTACCTCAAAGGCACTATGTTTTATGGTCTTCACTACTCAGCACACTCTTCTCTACAGCTATATGTCTTTCATTGCCTGGCTTAGCAAGAAGCAAACTTTTATTGCTCATTCTAGTACTAAGGTTGAGTATCGTGCTCTTGCTGACACTACTCAAGAGCTTGTGTGGCTTTGTTGGCTTCTTTCTGATATGAGAGTTTCTCATCCTACTGCCACTAACCTCTATTGTAACAATCAGAGTGCTATTCAGATTGTACATAATAATGTATTTCATGATTGCACCAAGCATATTAAGATTGATTGTCACTTCATACAACAACATTTTACTAGTGGCACTATTCGTCTTATCTTTGTTACCTCTACTGATCAGACAGCCAACATCTTCACCAAGGCTCATTCTCCAGGATGCTTTTTTGACTTACTTTCCAAGCTCAAGTTGATATCTACATTACCACATTGAGCTTGAGGAGGCGGTGTTAGTTGTATATATCTATGTTACCATATTATGTTATTACCATATTGTGTTATTACTATATTGTGCAATACCATATTAGTTTCTTACCATATTGTGTTATTACCATATTAGCTTCTCCTTCTCATATATAAAGGAGTCTTGTATTCACTCATATTCATTCTCTCTCTCTCTCTCTCTCTATTCTCATAATAGTGACGGTGGCAGATAAGAACCATTTAACAACGATGGTGGCGATAATGAACAATGGTTGTAACTGCAATGAGCGATGGAATATTGGTGATGGTTGTGACTGTGATGATTGATGGCGTTGTTAAATATCATTTGTAAGATTTGAATGTGATCTTTAAGATTTTTTTTGAATGTGATTTGTTTTCCCCCATTTTTTTAATTTTAATGTGATATGTAACAATTATAAGTGTGTGTGTATATATATATATATATATATATATGTGACAACCCTCACTGCTGTTTACTGATAAACCACTGATTACTGTTAAACTAAGACTGATTATGATAATTGGCTGAATTGACTGAAATCCTGAACTGATTGATTGTCTGTATCTGTTTAAGTGCATTTCTATCTGTTCGACTGTTAAACTATCTGTTCACGTTTTATGTTTAAATTGTAAATTGAAGGCCTTATCGGCGGCCGAACCAGAAATGGATTAGTGTTATGTGATGATTAGAATTTATAGGATTTTATGGTATGATTACTTGAATTTGGATTTGGTATGATTAAATTAGATTAAAATAAGTTAAATTACACAAGTTGCCTTATTTACCATATTGCCATGTTAGTGGACCATTTAGGCAATGCATGTTGAGCCTCATTACATGCAAACACAACATTTCTTTAGCCCATTCTTGTGATCATAGCCGACTAGAGAGAGAGACATAGGAGAGAGCTTGTTTCCATCTCAAATTGGCTTAGAGACTTGGAGAATTGGTAGAAGATTTGTAAAATTGAGCTTCTAGGCTTGGAATTGGAGACCTAAGGTAGAGAATTCAACCTCTCTTTGATGTATTTGTGTGTTGTCTTGCATGATCCACGAGAAATTAGAGATTCTAGCTAAGAGTTGGTTCATAATGTTGAATTGTAGCATATATCATGCATGCATGTCTACATTGTTGCATTTTGAGGTTGATTACATGGAATTTGGTACATGCATGTTCCTATTATTGTTATAGTCCATGTTTTCATCTTGTTTTTGGAAGTTGAGGCTCATTTGAGCAAGTAAGTGAGGCTTTGAATTGGTTTAAACTCATGCATGTCATGTTTGAGTTATGTTCATGAAAATTGGTTTGAAATTGGATTTAATTGAACTACCTTTGGGCTTTGATTTCTCAATTTGATCTTTGAAACATGTTATATTACGAGTTTTGAAGTGTTTTCCAGAAAATTAGCCCAAAAGGATCGAATTTGGTACATTGAAACTTGTTTCTGAGCTTGAGGTTCAAATTTAGAAATTCCAGATTTTGGACTCACGCTCAAGCGGAGTGACTGGCACTCGAGCGTGAAATTCGTGCATCCAGCACTTTACATTGTTTTACAGTCCGCTCGAGCGGGGTATTGGATGCTAGAGCTAGAACTTGTGTCACACACTTGAACAGGTATCGAGCGCCCAATCGAGCGTGATTTTCACACATCCAGTACTTTTGGCATGTTTTACAGTTCGCTCGAGCGGGGTAACTCGCGCTCGAGCGGAGTATTTTGTTTGCCTGTATGCTCGAGCGGGTAAACCCACGCTCGAGCGAGACCTCTGTTTTCTAAAAATGTTTTTAAATGGCATCTTTGCATCCTCATTTCATCCTAGGCATTCTTAGGCCTAGTTTAAGGCATCTTAATGAGGATATTGATGTAGGACCACACCGAGTCGAGTTAGGGATTAAGTTATTGTTTCCCAACTGTGTAACTTAGTGTGTGTTCATTCTGTCACTGTTTAGGGTTGGCTTTCGGAGACGCGCTCTAGCTGCTTATAGCCCAGAACTCTGTGAGTAACAATGTTGTAAAGATATGTTCGAAAATGAATATTTTCTGAATGATCAACTGAACTGTTTTCTGAACTGTTTACTGTTAACTGAATGAATGTTTGTCCTCTATTCTGAACTGTATTGTGGCATCCTTAGCAACTACTGTTACTGTTACTGCTACTGTTACAGAGATCTCTGTCAGTTCCTATTTTCTGGAAAACTTTTCTGTTTACTGTTATGATGGCCATCATTGACTGTTTGGTCTTTCAAAGACCTACACTGGTTACTGTACTGTTCTGCTAATAGATGTACCACATATGACTGTTATGACTGAATGACTGATACACTAAATCAATTGACTGTTTTCAATACTGAAAGGACATTCATTCTTAACCTCTTTACGCATTATGTTATTCACTGGGCTTTAGCTCACTGTTTATATATATATATATATATATATATATATATGTAGGTGTTCAGGTACCAGAATGGAGCTAGGAGCGTGAGTTAGACTCCTTTTTGTCAAAGCCAACCACTGTGCCTCACTGCGAGGTTCCGAGCCTGTCAAGCTACGGCTTTGGGGGTGTTTTAATTTTCCCCCATCTGTCTCTATACCGATTTTGTAATACTGTATAGACTGGTACTGCACTGTAATGATAGGGATTAGGTCCCTGTCTTGGATGATTGTACATGTATGTATAGACTGTTCTGTTATGAATGTGCATATGAATGAAAAGTCTTTTTGCATACAGACTGTCACAGCTCATTAGACGTCGTTTAATTACTGATTTGGCTTCCGCCAGCCCCTGTACTCTGTATTACTGTATTACTGTTAAGTAAGCCTTCGGTAATCTCAGATTACTGGCCGGTTACGGTACTAAACCCATAGGGGCGGGTTTGGGTCGTGACAATATATATGAGTATGAGTTTGTAATTTTGAACTTCTAATTTCTATTTTCTAATTTTTTCCTTCAATGTCTGATCTTTGAAATCTACCGAACCGACCACTAAATCGAGTTATTTTATTCGGTCAATTTCGAACAATGGTTGGATTGACAATGGTTGATTGATTGTCTAACCCGAAGAGATCAGTTCAGTTGACGAGCCAGGGGTAAACCTAAGCCGAATCGACCGTGAACACCCTAGTTCTACTACATAGAAGTTAACGAAATTTTATGGTTAGGAGGGTGCGTAATTAAAGAACTCTTATGTTTTTGTTTTTGTGTTTTTTAATGTATGTTACGTATTTTTAGGATGATGCTACAGACCACCAATCTAATCATTTCTAATTGTACACTAATGACTAGGCACAATGATGTGGCGATAACGTGGAATAAAATAATATTTTTTACATATGATTTGGGATTTTTTTTTTACACAATTACAAAGATAATATTTGTGAAGAAATTAAATATTTATTATTTAAAAGATTACCTTAAGATTTTGTTTTTCCATGTCCACCTTACTTCGTTTGTTACGAATACTTTTCAAGCCATTCAATGAGTAGAAAACAAAATTTCTCACTCTCGGTGAATATTACTTTTGCTTGTATCATTACTCTCAAACCTCTAGAAAATTAAAAAACAGTAGAGAAAGTGAATATGGAAATGGAAACTTTTATTGAATATTTGAAAAACTACAGAGATTACAAGAAAGATATAGAGAACACTCTTACTCAGTTATAAGACTCTGTTTTTTTACTTTACTTTTACAAGACGCAGCCACACCTTTTATAGGCAAAGAGTGGACTTCAACTTCGGAATTGAAATACACAAAATTAAAAGATAAGGTTCTTGTTACAAGACAAAAATCTTTTACATTTTGATTTATTGAAACTAACAACTTAGTAGTGGTATCTCCATCATTTTGGTTTTATTCAGCATGTGACTCCTTCATCTTCATTCACCATGTGATATACTTGGATGTGTCTCTTTGGATGCGTCTGTCATGTGAGTTTTCTGTTTGGCTTCTTTTGTCTTGGCTTCTTCTGTCATGTGAGCCTTGCTTGACTTTGTCTTCTATGTGACTTGTCTGAACGATTCTTATCTTTTTTGGCTTGATTTGTCATGTGAACTTCTGCCTATTTTTCATAAATGCAAAGATCCATGTCTTGCATTGATTCATAGTGAATTGGGCTTTCCTCTTGATTTTGTAAAGTTCCCAAATAACTGTAGAGATGCCTGATGCTTCAATTATCTCTTCTTGAAGCGTCTTGAGTATTTCATTTGCCTTGTCTTCTCTTAGCTTAGATGGTTCAATGAAAGCTTTTTCAATTCTTACTACCACAACTCTCTTCCCATCACAAAAGATTACTGGTTCTAAATGTTAGAGAAGAGTTTCCAGTGTACTATGGAAAAACATGACCTTATCAATTTTGTCGATGGTAGGATCATATCTCTTCCATGATCTTTTGCTTTTACCATGGTAGAAAGGATTTTGACAGGTTACTAGTTACAAATACCAGATCTAATGTGGTTGATAAAATTGAGTTTTAGTTCTTTTAGTCAAAGTGGACACAATTTGTGTTGTGATAAGCATGGGGCTTGCTTCCGTAATTGTAATAACATATTTAACTATTGCTAGAAATTCATTTAAGAGCTGAAAATCTTCTATATCAGTTTTCACAAAATCAAAAATTCCAAGTTCAATCCAGTGCATATTAATTTTATCCACAACTAACTTAAGACTTGGCTAACCATAACCCCAGTGTAAGAATTAATAGGTATTTCTTCGTGTTCATCTTGTTTTTTGGTAATTTATTTAATTTTTTCAGTCATCTCTTTTGGGAAAAAAAAAAGTTTCTATTTCTTTTAAAACATAATTTTTTTTCTTTCTTCTATCATTTTTTCATCATTGCAGATGATGTTAAGTTTCTTTTCTAGAAACCCAACGTAATCATTGAGAGCACTAATAATTTTACGCACATCTTTTCATTTATTGTTGCGCAGAGTAAACCAAAAATCTCTATAAAGTTTGCTACTTTTGGTGCTAGTTCAGGATTATAAAATAGTTTTTCAATTATAGCAAAGAGTTCTGCTATATCTATGTTTTTGAGTTCGGTGAGTTCGGAGGTTACCTTACCCTTTCGCTCATTCGATAATTCTTCTCTTAAAAATCTCTTTGAATTTTTTGGTTTAAAATTCAGATATCCTTCTTGCTGTTGCAATTTCAACAATACGCACTTTGTTAGCTAAAACATTTTTTGAATCCTTCCACTAATAGTTTTCAGCTTTATAGCCTGATTTGTTGCAGTTCCAGCAAAATACCATGGGTATTTTTCCTTTGTCAGCTGAAGTTGTGATTTCCTGCACCATAAAACTCATAAAACTTAATTCCCTAGTTAGAGAATTTGCAATGGAATTTTTCTCAGAAAAAATATATTCAACATCTAAACTAAAATAATGAAACCATTGCTGCCATTTACGTAGTCTGCTTTGACTTACATTTCTTAAATCGTTTTTCAAAAATGGTTTAAAACACTTATTATCTGTTCAGATAATGAAATGCTTAGAAACTAAGTAAATATAAAAAGATTTTATACCATTTTTTATAAGAAATTCTTTTTCATTTATGTGGTGTCTTATTTCAGTATCTTTGAAACTACCACTCCAATACCCACATATCTGTTCTTCAGATTTATTAGGAGGTATTGCTTTAATACTACTCCTCAATTATTCTCAAAGGCATCTGCTTCTAACATTAATTTATCTCCTTGATTAGGTAGACTTAACTTAGGAAGATTTTTTACTATCTTCTTTATATTAGATATGTTTTGAGTATTTTCTTGATTCAAACTCCGATTTCCTTTTATAAGGTTTTTGCGTAATGGATATACTAATTCAAATAAATTTGGAATAAACTTTCTGGCATAGTTAATTATTCCCAAAAATGGGAAGGCCACCGACCAGTTATTAGCATGGGAGACCACCTGTCGACCACCCTTTGTGGTGGAGACCAAAGAGGGTGGTCGGCCTGCCAGAAAAACTGGTCGGCCGACCAGTTTCCACCTCTGGTTTCTGGTTTTTCTGCAACAAAGGCAAGAGAGAGAAAAGGCAATGTATTTTCAACAAATGTGTGCATGACCACTCTCCCCGTCCTTGCACAAGCTCAAGGGAGTGTAGTCCTCGATCCTCGTGCCACCAATCACGCATCTTGATACATGATGGCCGAGAAGTCGAATTGCACGACTCGATGTGAAATGAATGCACATATAAGCAAGTAAAGTCAACAACTCTATCATGGACACTCAAGAGTGTCAGCAATCGAGAATCGAGGCACATTTCATCACTTGGAGTACGAAACGCCCCTCGTTTCCCATGTTCGGACTAAACCCTACTCCAAACACAAAGCAATGAGATGGCATACACAATGCGACTAACATGCAACATAGCATACGCAATGTTATGGGCTAAAATGGCATACACAATGTACGTGACATAACATGGCATACACAATGCAACATACGAAGATGGACATAAACGAAGGCATATCAAAGCATACACAATGCGATGGTCAAACATGCAACAACATGAACCAAATGGCAAACACAATGCAAGATGGACTTAAACCAACATGAGTGGACATCAGTCACACCCAAATCAGTGGCCAATATGATGAAAATGAGGCAACAAGGTACATGCAAACATGCACAAATGCAAGGGACCAAACCTAAGGAACAAAGTACAACTCTATCAAAGCATGACAAGGATGAAATATGACATACAATGACATATGTTCCAACTCTGAAATGACATACAAGATGGTCCCGAATCATGCAAATGACTCACCCGATGTATATTGGATGGCACAATTACCGAAACTAGTGAAATGCATTACACTAGAGGTATGCAAAACGATGCCCAAATGACCAAACCAACCCCAAATAGTCCCTATACAAACCCAAAACAGTGGCAAAATGGACTAAAATGATGGCTTGCAATGCACAAAAATGAAGCTCATGCAATAGCCCAAAAATGAGGCATACAAGCGCAACTCTCAAACGCATTTAAAGAGTGGAAAACATGGGAATATGACACAAGTATAAGCTCTGAAATAACATGTTCAATGATGCCAAAACCTGAAAACAATTCAAGTTAAGCATGCAAGAGGCTTCAAAACTCGAAGCTAGGCAAGGGTATTACACTACAATCATGCATGGAAAACATCATTCGACCATGGGACCTCAAAATAGAGCTAAGGCAGCCCAAATCATGAATAAAATCAGTTTAGAACATGGCCAAAATATGCTAGAATCAAGGGCCAAAACAAAATGCAATGTGAACTAGTGAACATGGATTACACTACAAGCATATGAAGCATTTAAGAGGCCACTAAACCAGCAAAATCTAGAGACATGACATTCCAAATAAAGCCCAAAAACCCACTGAAACACGATCAATGCATGCAAGAATGTCATGCTCCTTTGATAGGCTACAAGAAGGGTTATTCTACACATGTAAGAGGCACACCCAAGGTGACAAAACCAACTCTAGACAGAGCCTAGACAGGCCCTAAGAGTCACTAAAAAGGGCCTGAAACAAGGCTTGGAGGTGTGCAAATGAAGGCTCTTTTGTAAGGCCAAAAATGCTAGTAAACAAGACAAGGAGGGAGAGAGTCACCCCTCTCTGATTTTGGCTCTCAAAAACATATGTTAACCACTGAAAATCTGCTGGATTTTAGTGGTTAAAAGGCCAAGCAAAGGTCAACACAAAGGCCTTAGGGCATGGCTCAAAACAAGGCAAAATGAAGCATGTAAGGGGGTAGATGACCCCCAACAACAAAATGACCTTAAACAAACATCAAAAGGACCTCAAAACAAGACTTTTTTCAGTTGACAACAAAGCTCAAATATGTATGAAAATAAGGCTAAAAGATGGATCAAAATAAAGCTTAAAAGAGGGAAAAGTGTGTTATCCTTGTAACTCAGCAAAACCAGCAACTTCTCCAGCCCAAAACCAACTCTTTGAGACCTCTCAAGACCCTCCAAGAACCTTAGAACAATGGTGGAGGTGTGTGGCTATGAGGTGTGGTGTAATAGGTCAAGAACAAGACCCTTTTGAACCCAAAATATAGAGATATAGATAGAGATATGTCTTGGACCCTTCAACCAATTTCTGAACCTGGTATAAAGAGAGGAAGGCTTTCTCTTAGAGAGATACAAGGCTAAAGTTTCTTCAAGAAGCTAAAAAACCAAGGCTCAAGATCCTCCATATGTATGGAGGATACAGTCTGTGCCTTCCAGCTGGCACACACTCACAGAGACAAGACTAGGGGAGGCAGACCGACCAGTTCAGGTGGTCGGCCAACCACTTCTCCTGGTCGGCCGACCAGTTCAAAAGGTTCAATCCAAAGAAAGGTGGTCGGCAGCCCCATTTGATGGTCTCCACATGGAATGCAAGCTAGTGGTATGGTGGGAGACCAGTAAATGTGGCTCAAAGACCAAGAAGACTAGTTTCCTGAGAAATAAACCGACTTGGTGGGAGAAAAGTGGTCTCCAAGGAGAAAAGGTGGTCTTCCACCCTTGTACCACCTCCCAAACAATGAAAACAAGGTCCATGCCAAAAATGAACCAAGACGGATGCAAAACGAGGGTTCGGGGGTCAAAACGCGCAGCCGAGTGCCCCAAAAATAGGCTATTAAGCATCGAAAGTGGCGTGTGACCACAAAGGTGGTCTCCCGGACCACAATGTCCCTCTAGAGAGACAAAACAAGGTGTGTTCCAAAAATCGTGCCAAACGGAGAATGTTAAGTGGTCCCGAACCGAGGCGCGCAGCCGACGGCTCCGAAAATCAGAAACTAGTCTCCAAAAGGGAATAGTGGCCTGCGACCATGAAAAGTAGCCTACGGCCACTGAGAGATGGTCTACAAGACCTCTCCCTCCCTCTGGAAAGAGAAAGCAAGACCTGGTCTGCAAACCGAGGCAAAGCACAAAAAAGTTTCAAGGCTCGGAGGCGAGGCTCTCAGCCAAGAACTCCAAAACCTAGAAATGAGCACAACATGCGCAATCACCGAGCGCTCAATCGATGACGTCTGAGTCTTAAGGTCGGTCAAAAATGGGATGTCTATAGTTGCCCCTCTTTGACAGAACTCGAAAGTCATAAGTGACGGGAGTGAATGTCAAAGCCTAGAGACGACCCATTTTTGACAAGGCCGAAGATTTAGACAAACAGACGAGATAATCAAAGAGATGTGCCCGCAGGCAGGGACAAGATGCAAAGGACATGCACAATGTCGGACATAACTCATGATTATGCAAAGATAGCTGTAATGAAGCAAATATACACAATAAATGCAATAATTTTAATCCGGAATGCAAATCAAACTACATTTCATGCAGTAAGAATGTAAGAGGATTATACAATTCTTGCTACGTCTCACGCGGAGTACATACAATACCTGTCCGGTTCGTCTGGTTGCGCTAGCTTCAAATGAACCGTACATACAATATATTGCCTGCAAAAGAGAGAAACTCAACAGGTACAATATTGTTAGGAATATGCATAGCAATGCAAGTGAAAAGTGCATAATGACGCAAGTCGAGGGATGCATGACAATGCAACCTAAGTGTGACGCATAACAATGCGAAGGGGCTGCATAACAATGCAGATAAAGTGTGCATGACAGTGTAGGTGGGAGGGGAGAAACATAGGGACATATCCCAGTGTTTCGGAAAAGAGGAGAAACATAGGGACATAGCCCAGTGTTTTGGAATAAAGGAGAAATATAGGGACATATCCCAGTGTTTTGGAATAAAGGAGAAACATAAGGACATATCCCAGTGTTTCGGAATGGCTCAAGCATTGAAACGTATTCCAAATGCTCTTAATCAAAAAGGGAGAAACATAGGGACGCATCCCAGTGTTTTGAAAAGAAGAAAAAAACATAGGGACGTATCCTGGTGTTTCGGAATGGCTCAAGCATTAGAACGTATTCCAGATGCTCTTAACCGAAAAAGGAGAAACATAGGGACGTATCCCGGTGTTTCAAAAAGAAGGAGAAACATAGGGACGTATCCCGGTGTTTCGGAATGGCTCAAGTATTGGAACGTATTCCAGATGCTCTTAACCGAAAATGGAGAAAGATAGGGACGTATCCCGGTGTTTTAAAAAGAAGGAGAAACATAGGGACGTATCCCGGTGTTTCAGAATGGCTCAAGCATTGGAACGTATTCCAAGTGCTCTTAATCGAAAAGAGAGAAACATAGGGACGTATCCCGATGTTTCAAAAAGAAGGAGAAACATAGTGACGCATCCCGATGTTTCGGAATGGCTCAAGCATTGGAACGTATTCCAAATGCTCTTAACCGAAAAGGGAGAAACATAGGGACGTATCCCGATGTTTCAAAAAGAAGGAGAAACATAGTGACGCATCCCGATGTTTCGGAATGGCTCAAGCATTGGAACGTATTCCAAATGCTCTTAACCGAAAAGGGAGAAACATAGGGACGTATCCCGATGTTTCAAAAAGAAGGAGAAACATAGTGACGCATCCCGATGTTTCGGAATGGCTCAAGCATTGGAACGTATTCCAAATGCTCTTAACCGAAAAGGGAGAAACATAGGGACGTATCCCGATGTTTCAAAAAGAAGGAGAAACATAGTGACGCATCCCGATGTTTCGGAATGGCTCAAGCATTGGAACGTATTCCAAATGCTCTTAACCGAAAAGGGAGAAACATAGGGACGTATCCCGATGTTTCAAAAAGAAGGAGAAACATAGTGACGCATCCCGATGTTTCGGAATGGCTCAAGCATTGGAACGTATTCCAAATGCTCTTAACCGAAAAGGGAGAAACATAGGGACGTATCCCGATGTTTCAAAAAGAAGGAGAAACATAGTGACGCATCCCGATGTTTCGGAATGGCTCAAGCATTGGAACGTATTCCAAATGCTCTTAACCGAAAAGGGAGAAACATAGGGACGTATCCCAAGCTTCTTCTAATCGTTTTCATCAGACTATATTCATATTCGGATTCGGATTCATATTCTGACACGAGTTCTTCTACTTTATCATCCGATTCTATTTTGTATCTCCATACTGGTTCATAGTTTTCTTCATAAAATAATATTTGTTTAACATGTTTTCTTTGTTTGTTAGGACATTTGTTTGCAAAATGTCATTTTTCTCCACAAAGCCAATATTAGCATTCTTCGGGAGATTTTCTTTTTGGACATGGAGGTTTTTTTTATTATTATTTTTGAATTTATTAGATTTCCTTCTAATATATTTACCCCAAGGTTTTTATTTTTATTTTTATAGGATTAAATTTTCTTTTCTGATTTTTTTTTCTTTCACAAATTTCTTCTTGTTAACCAATGGTTTGGATTTCTTATTACAACCATAACTTCCTACTATACCTTACGTTATTTAATAGCAGCTGTAGACACCCCATTTTTGACCGTCCTCAAGACTTGGACGTCATCGTTTGAACACTCGATGATTATCCATGTTCGTGTTTGTCTTGAGTTCTTAGAGGTTTCGGCCGCGCGCCTTACCTCAAGACCTCTTGACTTGTCTGTTTTGTGCTTGGTTGTGGACCAGGCACTTGGGCTTTTGCCTCTGAGGGTAGGAAATGGCTTGTTGGCCATCTCCACACCTCACCGGCCATGGCTTGAGGCCACCGGCCCTGTTTTATTACCATCGGCCATTAGTGATGGCCGACCGGCACTGTTTTTGGTCGACCGACCATTTGTTTTGGTCGATCGGCCACCTTTTCTGGCCGAGCCCTTTTCTTGAGGAGGTTTGAACCTTTTGAACCCCTCATTTTAGCTTCTTGAGGAAGCTTGAACCTTTTGAACCCTTGGTTTTAGCTTCTTGAGGAAGCTTGAAACTTTTGAACCCTTGCTCTAGCTTCTCCAAGAAGCTTGAACCCTTGTCTAGCTTCTCCAAGAAGCTTGACCTTTGCTCTAGCTTCTCCAAGAAGCTTGAACCCTTGTCTAGCTTATCCAAGAAGCTTGACCTTTTTGCTCCAAGCTTCTAAGAGAAGCTTGAACCTTTCTTAGCTTCTTGAGGAAGCTTGACCCCTTTGCTCTAGCTTCCCCAAGAAGCTTGAACCCTTCTAAGCTTCCAAGAGAAGCTTACACCTTTTGCTCTAGCTTCTCCAAGAAGCTTGAACCTTTTGCTCTAGCTTCTTGGAGAAGCTTGAACCCCCTTTGTTCTTTTATAAGAGGGAGCCTCTCCCTCATTAGCAAGGGTTGAAGAAAATTGCTAAGGCAAGAGACATACATATCTTCCTATATCTCTTTACTTTGAGCTCCAAATTGCTTGGTTCTTGGCCCCTTTGCACACCAACTCTTAGTCTAACACCTCTATCATCAACCTAAGGATCTTTGAGGCCATTTTCAGAGGTTGAAGGTCTGGTTTTTGGGTCTCAAAGCTGCTGGTTTTGCTAGAACTACAAGGGTAACACACTTTACCCTCTTTTGGTCTTTATTTTGCTTCATCTTTTAGCCATACTTAGAAGCATTTTCGAGCTTTGTCATAAACTGAAAAAAGTCTTATTTTGAAGTTTGTTTAAGATTACTTTTGTGTTTGGGGTTGTTTACCCCCTCTTAGGCCTTGTTTGGCCTCATTTTTGTGCTTTTTTTGTGAGCTTCGGGACCACCTTGTATTGGCCCTCTCACCACTGAAATCCCTTTGGATTTCAGTGGTGGGGATGGTGTTTTGAGATCCTAATAAGGAGAGGGTCATCCCCTCTCCTTATTGTCTTGTTTACTTGCACTTTTGGCCTTACAAAGGAGCCCATATTTACACACTTCTTGAGCTTGGTTCAGGCCTTTTTCAGTGAGTTTTAGGGCCTGCTTGACCTCTTTCTAGAGCTATTTTTGTCATTTAAGGCTTGCCTCTTGCATGTGTAGAGCAACCCCCTTCATAGCTTTTCAAAGTGGCACCTCATTCTTGCATGTATTGGATACATTTCAGTGGGTATTTGGTCATATTTTGGCATGTCATGAATCTGTTTTGGGCTGGTTTAGTGACCCCTTGAATGCTTCATACACTTGTAGTGTAAATCCCCTAAACTAGCTTCACATGCTTCATGCTTTGTCATGTCTTGTTAGCTTGTTTGGTTTACATTTCAACATGTTTTTGGTAATTTTTTGCCATATCATGACCCTATCCATACTTAGTTTGGCCATCCTTTGCATGCTCCATATAGATGTAGAACAAATCTTGTTTATTAGTCTCTTGTGCATGATGTTTTGACTCATCATCCTAGCATATTTTGGCTTTACTCTAACATGATTTTATGCTTATTTTGGGCTATCCTAGGACTGTTTTGGGCTGCCATGACCATATCACTCATACTTTGTATAGCTATAGTGTAAATGCTTGGGCTAGTCTTGGGTTTTGAGGCCCCTACCATGCATATCATGAGTGTTTGCATGCTTCAGAGTCATTTTGGAATCATTTAGCATGCCATTTCAGAGCTTGATATGTATGCCATATGTCCATGTTCATCTTCTTTTAAGTGTGCTTAAAAGTTGTCTCTTTGATGCTTAAGTGTTGGACCATGTTTGCATGCATGTTTGTATGTAAATTTGACCTCATTTTCATAGCATTTGGCCACTGATTTTGGCATGCTTGAGAGCTACCCATATTAGTTTAAGTCCATCCTTTGCATGTTGCTCAAATGTTGTTACATTGCTTCATGTTTGCATACTTTGGTTGCATTGTGTCTTGCATGCTCATTGTTTGCATTGTTGGCACATGCTTAGCCATATTGCATGTTGTTGCATGCTTGAGCTATATTGCATGGTTTGGCATGCTTGTTGCATTGCATTTTGCATGCATGCCTTGCCTCTTGATCAAGCATGATAGAGGTTGGGTCCTTTATGTGTTTTGTGTGTATTCCATTTGACATTGAAATTGCATACTTCGGCTCCTTTGGCCATTATGCATCGAAATGCGTGATTGGTGGTCCGAAGACCGAGGGCCACACTCCCTTGAGTCCATAACATGATGGGGAGGGTGATCGTGCAACATTTTGCATTGAAAATCCTATGCCATGCACTGTCTGTCCTTTTTTGCAGCAAAACCAGTGTTCTGTAGGAAGAAATGGCCGGTCGGCTACTTGCAGTGCCGACCGACCACCAAAATCCAGCCGGTGGCTTCATTAATGGTCGATGACCTGTTACAGATGGTTGGTGGCATTTTCATTTGTTCAATGACCTCTCAGCATGTCTCTAAGGCAGTTCAGAAGTGTCATAGAGGTTGGCACTATTTTCAGAGATGCAAAACAGTGCAGACAGAGGCAATTGTGTCATGGCAATGGATTTCCGGGCGAAGCCAATCCGAGCATGCGTGCATCCCTCTTCCCGAGGCCTTTTACTGCTTTCCATAGCTTAGTTAATTTGTTTAATTAGTTAAGTGTTACGTAATATTTAATCAGCTAGGTTAGTTAATTATTTATTCGGACCCTCCGAGCGAGGGCAATTGTGTAATAAGTGTACGTGAGTGTGTGTATGTCTTCCAACTCCACGTCTTTCTCCCTTTTATTTACCTGCTTTCAGTGATTAGTATTAGGGCATATTTCAATTAGCATACTTATGCTTCGCATGTTTGCATCCATTCATCCGTATTGCATGCACCAGACTCGGCGCATCATACTAACCGCATAGTATTTCGATTCCAAATTGAATACATGTATCAAGTTGCATTTCACATGACATCTTAGAATAGCCGAGCCTATTTCTAGCTGCATTTTGCATGTGTTGCATTAGCCATCTTAACATGAACTAGGATCATGCATTTGATTACTAACTAGTTTCTGTTTTGGCTCGGAGTACTCAGTAAGTGTTTATGCTTTAGCATCTTGCATGCGTGTAAGTGTTTCCATGATAGCATGCTTACCAGGAGGCTAACTGCACGTGATATAACTGCCTGAATGCCTGTGGGTGAAGGTTGGATTGTTTGAATTGGAATAATTCATTGAAATCCGTGATTTAGCCTACTTGCGAGTAGCAAACTTTAAACCCTTTTCCAAACAAACGGATATGCAATGCTTTGTTCCAAATTAGGCGATCTAGTCTATACTTGTTTTGCTGTGCGCATTACATAGTAATTCTAGCTAATTAATTGGAATAAGAACGCATGTGTTTTCAAAAACAAGATATCATGGTTAGTAGAGGCCGATCTTTGATCGGGCGAGCGGGGGTGCTCACGAAGTAACCTTCCCCAATCGTACCTAAGTTCTCGAGCCGAGGTAACTTTGGTGATGACGGGCACGTGGCCTTGGACAACGAGTCAGGGTTTCCTAAATTTCTCAAAATAAAATATTTAGGTGGCGACTCTGTATCTGGCAAAGCAGTCCATGTTTGGCACTTCTTTCTAAAAATCTGTTTTCCAAAACGATTTGCCAGATTTGGACTCTTTGGTGATTTATCAGTCTTGCATTGCACTTTGTGAGATCAGATTAAGAACCGTGACATTGAGTCCGAACTGTAGTGACCCCAAATGAACAAAACGGTGGGGTTCTCCCCCGGGACATTCGAGGATGTCTACAGTTTCTGGCGACTCTACTGGGGAGTTTAGAGAGCTTGACTCGAACTCATGATATTTTGTTTTGATTACACTCATGTGTTTTTTTGCATTGCATGTGCATTTGTGCGCCTAGGACACAGCGTTTGCCATATTCTATTCCTGAACAGTTTGTCGGAGGCTCGCTTTGAAGAGCGTGCCATAAAGCTGACCGGTTACGGGCTCTGCCACGATGGGAACACAAACCTCGATTTTCACCGGGGCACCATTTTTGACCATTCGACCTGGTGCATATCGAAATCCGTAAGCTAGGACTGGTTGCTTACCCGATTATAGGTTGTTTGAAACCGCTGCGTGCGTAGTGAAACCCTAGCTCCTGACAAAATAGGACAGGGAAACCTTACCCCAACATAGGGGTGTTTTGGCTCTCACTTGTTTGCTATGTGCTTTAGAGTTGGCCTCTACAGGGAATGCATGTATCAGTTTGCAAGTTTGGGTATCAAGCCTGTAGGCATCAGCATCAGTATCAGTATTTTGGGGGAATCAGTTTTACCTGAGGGTATCGGTTTACAGGTAGAATTTGGGGCAGAATTCAGTAAAGAGTCAAATCTGTTTTGGCGAAATTGGGCTGAGATGCTCTTTGTTTTCTCTTTTGCTAGGGGTAGTCCTTGAATCATAGCTTTAGAAGGCTCTAATATCCCCCGAGTACACCGGACTTGTGTTGATAGACTTTGTCAGGTCAGAGACTCAGTTCAAGGGCAATTAGAGCCAGAGAAGGCTAGTTAGGCGCAGACAAGGTTTAAAAATGCGGTGTTACGTAACGGTTTCGGCCGTTACGTAACGATTTCGGTGGTAGGCACTACACGTTGCCCCCGATTTTGCGATGTGATTGAAATTCACAGATGTATCGGCCGTTATGGCCGTCGTAGCGGTCGTAACGGTGATGTAACGGCCGTAACGGCCTGTTACGAACGTTACAGGGCATCTTTAGCTGATTCTTTTCAAAAAAAAACAAAAGAAAAAGCTAAAAAGGCTGAAGATTGATGTCCGATACACATCCACAAATTTTCAAAAGAAAAAACAAAAGAAATAGATGTACATACCTTTAGCTTTCGTCTTTTGCCTTTACAGCCCATGAACCATTTTCAATTGAAGTGAGATTCCACAAATTTTCAGATCTGAAATGCGAATGAGTGAGAAATAGAGAGAGAGAAGAGAGAAGAGGGAAGAGGGAGATGGAAGAGATGAACCTCTCTGCTAGCTTGATCTTGCCTTTGTTAGCTTGATCTTGCCTTTGTGCTGATCTTGCCTTTGTTAGCTTGATCTTGCCTTTGTGCTGAACAATAGTAAGTCCAGAGTTTGATCTTGCCTTTCTTTATCAAATTTTATTTGCTCAGTAGCCTCTCTCTAGCTTCGTGGGGAAGATAAGCACTGCCCCTTTCTTTATCAAACTGTTGACTTCACAGATAAGCATTTGTTTCCTTGTGGTCTCCAACTGGCCAAGATTATTTTATTTTATTTTATTTTTATTTTTTTTAAACAATGATTTCAGATTTTAAATTTCATAAAATCTATAAAATTTATGTGATATATTTAATAATTTTAATTTAAATATATATATAGAGCTATACACTTATTTTTAGTATTTTATATATATTAATTAGTGATTGATTATTTTTTTTATAATATCTAAAAATCATAACACATTTAATTATATGAATACATTTTATATATGTCAGTTTTTATTGATTTTTTTTTCTTGCAGGTTATTCAAAAAGATAACAAATACTCAAGTGATTGAAGCCCCAAAATCACGAACTATGTTGAATTTTTTTCTTTTATAATTTATTTTTTAATTTTTATATGATCACATTACATGTAAACTCCAAATGTATAAAGAGTAGTTACATTTTTTTATAATCATTTCATTTAATATTTAATTATATATTTTTTATTTTGTTATTGTAATATGTTGTGACAACAATGTTGAAATCACTATTTTTTTTTAAATATCTTTTTTAAAAAAAATCAATACCTCAAAAAAATTATTTATAATTTATTTTTTAATTTTTATATGATTATATTAGCATGTAAACTCCAAATGTATAAATAGTGGTTGCATTTTTTTTATAATTATTTCATTTAATATTTAATTATAAATATTTTTTATTTTGTTATTGTAATGTGTTGTGACAACAATGTTGAAGTCACTATTTTTTTTTAAATATCTTTTTAAAAGAAAAAAAATCAATACCTCAAAAAAATTATTTATAAATTTATTTTTTAACTTTTATATGATTATTTTAGTATGTAAATTCCAAATGTATAAATAGTGGTTGCATTTTTTTGTAATATTTCATTTAATGTTTAATTATAAATATTTTTTATTTTGTTATTGTAATGTGTTGTGACAACAATGTTAAAGTCACTATTTTTTTTAATTATCTTTTTAAAAGAAAAAAAATCAATACCTCAAAAAAATTATTTTATAATTTATAATTTATTTTTTAATTTTTATATGATTATATTAGCATGTAAATTCCAAATGTATAAATTGCGAAAACAACACACCCAGTAGTTAGGCTAAAAGGTAAATGTAAGGAATTCAAGTTACAACCGGCTTACTTGGGCTTGTTTGGCCCTAGTTGCTTTGGCCTTTACATGGTTTGGTCCTGAGTTGAATTTGGACCAAGCCTGACAGTAAGCTAATAACATGTATGGTCCAATTAGTTCCTCCAGTTTTAAGATTAAAAGGAAACCTTAAAAAGATATATATATATATATATATAAATTTCTTCATAATTCTTTTATTTTAAAAAAAATTCTCTATGAGATTTTAATTGTTCCTTTAGGCACAACAAATTTTTTATTTTTAACAGAATGGAAAAGGTTCATTTGTGTATTTTACAAATAATTGTACATTTTAAAAAAAAAAATCTATGCGTAGAATAATTTTAAAATTCTTAACAAAAAACACACTCTTAACAAAAGTATTTTTCATTTCATTTAAGTTATGCAGAATAAAGTAAAGGTCACATGTTGCTTTCAAGTCACAGTTGACAATGAGTCATATTAATAATTATATACGAATTTTACACTTTTAATAAATGCACGAGATTAGCACCCTTAATTACCAATGAGTCATGTTAATTTTTTTTATAATCATTTCATTTAACATTTAATTATAAATATTTTTTATTTTGTTATTGTAATGTGTTTGTGACAACAAATTTTTTTTAATGACGAAATTTGTTATTATAATGTGTTGTGACAATAAATAGTGGTTGAATTTTTTTATTTTATTTTTTTTGTAATGCAGAATTCAAATTCAAAAATGTCACGACAAAAGGGTGCCAATGATGAACCCCAAAGTGATGATATTGGTTGGAAATTTGGAACTCAAGTTGAAGGCACTAGACATCATATTATTTGCAAATTTTGTGGACATCACATTAAAGGTGGGATTACGCGTTTCAAACAACATTTAGCACATCAAACAGGACAAGTGCATTCTTGTCCTAATGTTAGTAGAGACGTGAGGCAAGAAATGATGAAACATTTACAAAATAAGAAAATGAGTAAAGCAGACAAACAAAAGAGAAAAGCTGAATTGGAAGCACATATTAAAGGAGATGATCTTTATGATGAGGATGAAGGGGGAGATTTTGTAGATCTTCGAGATGATGACTTTGACTCTGATCCAGAGATGACTAGGGCTCGACAAGCAAGTATTCGTTCACAACAACAATGGGAGGAAAGGCAACAATTTAGACGAGGTGTTGCAGGTCATGGATCACAATACGATGCAGGTAGTAGTTCTGGTGCAGGGGGTAGTGGTCAAAGATTGCCTAAAGGGTCAGGTATTGCTAATGTTTTTCGTCGATCACAATCCGTGCGTGAAACTGGTGGGAGTGGACGTAATTGGATTAAGCCCAATGCTTCTGAAACAAGGTTGAGAGCAATGGATGTAGAACTCCAAAAGAGCAAGAGTACAAAGCAACGAAAAATCTCTACAATGAATTTACAAAAGTTAAAAGAGAGATTGGGACGGGCAGTGTCCAAGTTTATACTCTATAATCGTATTCCATTCAATGCAGTTGCTTCAGAGTATACACAACCCATGCTTGATGTTGCTGCTGAAGTAGGGCCAGGAGTAAAGGGTCTTAGTGCTTATGAAGTTTCTGAAGTATATTTGGGCATGGAGTATGATGAAATGACAGAATGGATAGGATCATTTAAGGGAATTTGGGAAGAGAGAGGTGTATCCATCATGTGTGATGGTTGGAGCAGTCTAACTCGGCAACACATCATCAACTTCTTAGTGTACTGCAATAGAGGTACTATATTTCACAAATCAATTGATGCCTCTAATATTGTTAGTAAGACTGCTGAATATTATTTTGGGTTGTTAGATAAAGTTGTTGATGAAATTGGAGAACAATACGTTGTTCAAGTGGTAACTGATAATGAACTTGCATTGAAAGCTGCCGGTAAAATGTTAATGAGAAAAAGGAAACATTTATATTGGACAGCTTGTTCAGCACATTGTATCGATCTCATGCTAAAAGACATAGCCAATAAGAAAAGTGTAGCAAAGGTGATTGAAGATGGTAAAACCATCACCAATTTCATTTATAATAGTGGATGGGTGTTGGATTTAATGAGAAAATTCACTGGAGATAGAGAATTGATTCGACCTGCCATCACTCGATTTGCTACAAATTTTATTGCCATTGAGAGTATTGTTAGATATAAACAACAATTGAGAGCTATGTTTAATAGTGATGAGTAGAAGAATTCTAGATGGGGGAAGGCAAAGACTGGGCAGCCTTACAATGTGAAAAAATTTATTTTGGGAAAGGAGTTTTGGCAGAAAGCAACAGAACTTTGTAAAGTTCATGAGCCCCTAGTCAGAGTATTGAGGTTGGTTGATGGGGATGAGAAGCCAACAATGGGTTTCATATATGAAGCTATAGATAGAGCAAAGTTGGCAATTAAAAGAGATTGTCGCTACTATACCGACTATTGGAAAATTATTGATACTCGATGGTCTTTTCAATTGCATCAAGATTTGCATGCGGTTGGTAAGTGTTACGATTTCAATTATAAAATGTATATTTATTTACAATTATTAATTGTCTTCTTATTTTTGAAGGATATTTTTTAAATTCTCAATTCCAATATGGTGTTATCTCATCCAATGAAATGATAAGAGAAGTGATGGATGGACTTAAAAAAGTCATTACCAGACTGGAGCCTGATATGGATGCTCAAGTGAAAGCAACAAATCAAGTACGTACCAATTATTTAAATTTTAATAGTAATAATCTACTTTTGCACATGTTACTTGTAATGATTGTCCAAATTGTAGTTGTTGCTGTTTCGAGATAAACAGGAAACTTTTGGCACTCCTTTAGCGCAAAGAGCATGGAAACAATCAAATTCAGGTTTTATTTGCAAAATTACAAATTTACAATATATAAATACTTAAATAATTTTCTATCATATTTTGACTTATGTCTAGTGTAATGTAATTTTGTGCAGCTGAGTGGTGGATTATTCATGGCAGTTGTGCTCCTGAACTTCAAAAAATAGCTGTGAAAGTATTAAGTCAAACCACTACATCATCTCATTGTGAACGTAATTTGAGTACTTTTAGTCTCATCCATACGAAGACAAGGAATAGATTGAAATATAAGAAAATTCAAAGATTAGTCTTCATCACCTATAACATGAGATTAAAATTGAGACATGTTAAAAGAAGCAGCCAAGAGGAGATTGATAGGAGTTTTAATCCTATTAACTTGGATTAGATATTTGAAGAAGATGATCCAATAAGTCCATGGATAGAAGAAAGGAAAAATCCTTTACTAGATGGTGTGGATAATTCTGAATGGCTAGATTTGGTCTCAGATGATGGTGGTGGTGGCGGCGACAACGACAGCAATGGCGATGGCAGCGATGGAAACGGTGGTGGTGGCACCCATAGATATCAAGCTCGACGCACTTCTCAAAGCTCAACTCCTACTCCAACTCAAAGTGATAATAATGGTGGTTTAACACCATCTGATGGAGGAGGTGATGATGGTGATGGTGATGGCACTTCTCACGGTGACGGTGGTGGCGGTGGCGGCGACAATGGTGGTGATGGCGGTGATGGTACTAGTTTTGGTGCAGGAAGTGAAGATTTTATTGGAGGATTTGGATTATGTGATGTTGGGGAACATTATGATATTGGAGAACCTGTTGCACCTTTACCCCAACTACCTAGGAGGTTTCGTGGTAGTGATACCCGTAGGGATGAAAGAAGAATAAGAAGTAGAGAACAACAGCTTGATTCATCTGATAGTAGTCATAGTTAGCCATATCACCCTTATCCATCCTATAGCACTGATAGCCAGAGCTATCCTTACCCACCTCAACAAAATTATCTTTGGCCCCCTCAACAGCATGGTCCTCTAGGATACGGTTTGCCAAATTATCAACAAACTCAAGAAGGGTATGTTGATCCTTTTCAGCCAAGGTATCCATTTTCTCTCCCAATGCATGAAACAGAAAGGGATGACATGATGAGCACATTTACTTATATACTTCCTACTGGATGGACTGAAGGTAGTAGCAATCAAGCTCAACAATCTGATTCCCAAGATGCACCACGTCACTCATTTTGGTGGGGTAAAGGTAGCAGCAACAATCAAGCTCAACAATCTGAATCTCAAGATGCACCACGTCACTCATTTTGGTGGTGACATTATGTAATTTTAGTAGTAACATTGTGTAAAATGTACTATATGTTATTTGTGATTTATGCTATGATGTTATGTACTTTGTCAAGTTCTTCCATTATGGATGTATACTTTTTTAAAACTATTTGAGTTAAAATGTACATATGCTTCCACAAGTATAATAATTAAAAATAATTTTATACATCTAAGTCCAATAAAAGAAATTTTTTCCACAAGTGTAATATAGATTAATAACATATAAAGTCATTAATTATTGAAATAAAATGTAAAAAAAATCATTTTCTAGTGATTTAAAAATATGAAATATATTGGATCATACTTAAAAATTATGAAAAATTTATCAAAATTTATTTTAAAACCCAATAAATATGATTATAAAAAAAAATATGCGTATCGGTAAATTTTTTACAAATTGTGCGAAAAATAAAAAAATTCACAGTTCCGGTAACCGCAACCGTTACGCTGCGGCCTTTACACCGCGCAACCGCAACCGTTACAGCGACCGCAACCGCTTTTCAGAACCTTGGGCACAGACCACCAATGCAGCAACTACCAGATCAATGGTCTTAGAGCAGTCGGGTTGAGATTTCCGAGCCTACTGTAGAGACAGATATACCGGTAGTTCAGTCAGATTAGGGCAGTAAGGCAGGAATGGAGGAAATGATGCGTCAACTCCAAGAGAGCATGAAAACCATGCAGCAGGATGCTGCTTGTCAAGCGGAATTTGCCAAACAGCAGGCTGCGATCATGGCCCAACAGGCAGAGCTAATCACCAGGTTACAACAGCAAGCCGGAGCATCTGCTTCGCACTAAGCTCCTCCCCCACCAGTAGATCCAATACCCGAGGAGACGCCAAATGTCTAGGAAGGTACGGACATTCCGACAGGGCCGACTCCGCCCCCAATTTTACCCCAGCTATCTAAAGCACCAATCAACCTACCGGACTCTCCCTTTGAGATCGAGGTAGACCATACGGCGTTAAAGTTGAGCAAGCTTGAAATGTTGTTCAAGAAATCCCAGAGGGTAAAGTCCATCCCGGACATTGAGGACGGGTACACCGACGCAGCTGTGACACTGCCAGATAGGTTCAAGATACCAAAAATTGACCGCTTTGACGGATCCGGGGATCCCATGGTACATCTACGGTTGTTCTCAGACATACTACAGCCGATGGGCCTCACCAGACTACAAAAGATTTCATTATTTGGCCGGACCCTGTCGGGTGTGGCGGCCATTTGGTACGCAAAATTAGAAGATGATGTCAAGAGGAATTGGGATGAGATGGCCGAGGCCTTCGCTGCACAATACTCGTATAACACGTAAATCGAGATTACGACCCGTGATCTTCAGACGACGAGGCAAGAGCCTAAGGAGAGCTTCTTAGAATTCGTGGCCCGCTGGAGGGCCAAAGCCTCAATGATGACCATTAGGCTAACAGATAAGGATCAAATACGGATGGTTGTGCGCAACCTCCAGCCCAAACTAATGCAAAAAATGATCGTGCTCCCCTTCCCTACCTTTTTAGATTTGCATGAGATGGGGGTACAGATCGAGGATGCCATGAAGCAGAGCCTTATTGACTAGGAGAAGGAGCAGCCTAGGCGGGCGTTTTCCCGCAATTCAAATGTGACCACCAGCGGTGATGCAGTTGCAAGATCTTCTGAAGTGGGCATGGTTACCGCCACCACATCAAAAAAAGCTACCCCATTCACCGGTGCGTCCGGAAGTAGCTCACAGAAAACCAAATATCCACCTCAAGTCAAGAGGGTTTTTACCCCACTTTATATACCTTTGTCAAAGGCTCTAGAGGTCTTAATCCGGAAAGGACATCTGAAACCATTGGAACAACGGCCTTTACCTGATCCTCTCCCTCTAAAGCATGACCAGACTAAGCACTGTGCGTACCATCAACAAACCGGTCATGAGACCGATAGCTGCCTTCGTCTGCGCCATGATGTACAAGATGTGTTTGACAACAAGGTCATTGCCGCACCAGTCTAGCAAAGTCTATCGTCATTGGATCAGTGAACTTGTAGGGGATAATGTAATTATGTGATCAGGGGATGAACCACCTGCGGATGGCGCTCAGTTTACTTCGGATGTAGCGTTTGGCACGCACTATTTTGAGCATTTGCGAATGCTAGTTTTGTAGTTTCTGACTTGGGTGTTGAGTCAGTTCTGTTGTTTTGTTTTGAGTTTGTCTCTTTGTCCTGAGTCAGTTGGGTCTGTCTTGTTGTACTGAGTCAGTCCTGTTTTGTTGGAGTCGGGTGATTTCGGGGGTGTTACCTCGGACATCACTTGCTTTGTTTTGTGTTTGTCTTTTCGTTTTCTTTTGAGTCTGTTTCTGCCTTGGAGCTAGTTACACCAGAAGATTTGAATGAACAACAATGATTTTCACACTCTTGTGTTTGCTTCTGCCTTGTGCTAGTTATACCAGAAGTTCTGAATGAGATGGCAGTATCTGACTAAAAATTGTGTCTTTTCTGTGCTTTGAAATCATTACATTGACCTGAGTTTTTCAAAACTTTTTTTAACACTACGGTAAAAATGAAGAGGAAAGAATTCCTCGGGTTTTGCAAAACTTGATCAATTGAGAGAAAGACAGGTGTGCTAAGCGCTTAATGAATAAGATCATGCTTGTTAATGTGAGTACTGAGAAGGATCCTAGCTTGATCCAGATTGGTTCTACACTGTCTTCAGCGCGAGCGATTTGTCGCTTTCTTAAAAAATTTCAAAAAATATTTTGCGCAGTCCTGCGAAGACTTGTGCAGAATCGCTCTTGAGATTGTGCAGCCTAGGATCGCTCTCAGCCTCAAGATTCAACCCCTTTGCTCTCAAAAACCTTAAACTTGGGATCAGAATGATCAATGGTCAACCATCAATGTGAGGCCTGTGTGGCCAGATTTAAAGCAGCCCTCGAACAAGAGGCACCAAAGTCAGATCAAGAAGATTAGATGTCGTCAGAAGAAGCTTGCGAAGCTAAAACAGAAGCGCCCCTCGAACTAGGGGCAAAAATGTCCGATGTGCTCGAAGAGTCGAAGATGGATCTTTCTGTAAATCAATACAACAGCCACTCTCCTGAATACGGATGGCTTCAAAACCCTAAAACCATTTGGCATGGACTTGTTACACTTTTACCCTTTGAGAGGCTCGCTGGGCTGAAAACCCGGAAGGGCTACCCAGGCAAAAGTTAGAGCAAGAGAAAAATACAAAAAAAAAGAGAAAAAATGCAAAAGAAAAGAGAAGAGAAAAGATGAAAAGATTTGAAAAAGAAAAGACAAAAAAAATGAAAAGAAAAAAAAGAGAAGAATTGAAAAGAAAAGAAAAACAAAGCTCGCAATGTTGAAAACCCAGAAGGGCGGCCTTGGCAAAAGTTAGAGCGTAAAAAAGTGAGGGTTAATACACGAGTTTACCTTAACCTGAACTACTTATGGCTTGATTTTCATGTTTGGGATACATAGGCAACTTCATCTTGAAGTCCAGCCACAAACACTTCGAATTCGACTATGTCCATGTGATGGTTCTGGTCATCTTCTGTATCCGAGAATTTGGTTGTGTTCGTCACTCTGAGGACTGACTACAATGCGCTGCGGTGCCATTCAAACAAGGGGCAACTTTCCGTTGCCATTCAATGCGCTGCGATGCCGTTCAAACAAGGGGCAACTTTCCGTTGCCATGCAGCTCTTTTCAAGCAAGGGGCAATTATCCTTTGCATCTAAGGTTGTGTATCTCGAGAGTAAGTTACGTGCTCGTTGAGCACTGGCTGTTTGCCAAAACGGTTTTTGAAAATTTTTACTGAGGTTGACTAATTTCTCGAAAATTATTTCATTTTCCAAAACTAGACCATTTTCTTGGACCCAAAAAAAGGAAAATTTTCAGTGCTTATAGCCTGACTTGTATGATTTTAAATCAGAAAAGTTGAACAAGCATGTTAATCTAACTCTCATATTGGTCGAAATTGTTTTAGTAGAAAGCCAAAAACAAAAATGGTCAAAATAATGAACTACGGGCACAGTTGAGTCAGGTTTTCTGTCTTTTTCCCCTTTATCAACGCACTTACCAGAAAAGGCATCATACCTGCCGAAAAAGGGGACCACTGAAGCTAACCCCAAAAGGGCAGAAAGCTCTCACACCCTCCGAGCAACGAGGTATCAAGTCAAGCGCGAAGCACGAACTGGAATGGAGCAAGATATCCCACTTCCTCATCTGGACAGATCTGATCATGTCCAAACTCCCCAGCAGAGCATCGTCAACCGATGTCAGCTGCAGATTTGCTACACACCCAGTTATAGCACAGCCCCTCTGTGGGAGAAACTCACTGTTGTGAACAAGAAGAAGAATCTAGCGGAATGCTAGGGGCAAGACTCCGCAACTTTCTATTTATCTATCAACCACCCAGGGGAGGGATTAAAAATGAGGGATTGAAGAATAGAGAGATGTGCACTGAGAGAAAAAGTGAGAAAAATGGGGCTTCTTTTTCAAAAAACAGAGCCTGAGGGCCGAGTGATGTGAGAATCACAAATGAGGAAGGGCGGGAAACAATACCCGGAGAAACTGGCTCCTCGTGCACTGAGAGGTCTCTTGCCTTTGTAACACATCCGAGTGTTGTGTTTGTGTCTTTGTTTGTCTCGATTCTTGTTTTGAGTCATTTTGAGTGTCAACGGATGTGTTTAGGTTGTTTTATCTTTTGCTTTCCGTTGTTGAGTTGTTTTTGCTATAGTCAGTCGTAGGCTCAATACCTGGTCGAGAACTCATCTCTCAATTTCAAAAAATAAAATCATTTTGCGCTCCAACTGCCGTGTCATTCTCCACATCTGTGTAAAACGAGATTCGTTCTTTCGTAAAACCGCAGGGTTCAACCCAGGTCATGCAAGAACAGTAAAACCAGGACCTATCTGAAGCTATATAGGTTCCAGACTGCAAAGCAAAAGAAAAGAGG
>NW_021029034.1:317786-400855 GCF_004153795.1 Camellia sinensis | reverse complement strand
TCATTTATTTAGTGTATCAATCACACTTCATTCACTTTGTGTATCTATTACACTCTCACTCATTTAGTGTATCAATCACACTTCATTCACTTTGTGTATCTATTACACTCTCACTCATTTAGTGTATCAATCACACTTCATTCATTTTGTGTATCTATTACACACATTCTCATTTTGTGTATCTATCACGCACATATTCACTTTTGTGTATCTATCACACACCTTCTCATTTTCTGTATCTATCACACTTCATTCATGTAGTGTATCAATCACACTTTATTTATTTAGTATATCCATCATACTTGTTCACTAAATGCATCTATCACACTTCGTGTTCACCTTTAGTATATCCATCATACTTGTTCACTAAGTGCATCTATCACACTTTGTGTTCACCTTTAGTATATCAATCATACTTTGTTCACTAAGTGCATCTATCACACTACATGTTCACCTTTAGTATATCCATCATACTTGTTTACTAAGTGCATCTATCACACTTTGTGTTCACCTTTAGTATATCTATCATACTTGTTCACTTAGTGCATCTATCACACTTTGTGTTCACCTTTAGTATATCTATCATACTCTGTTCACTTAGTGCATCTATCACACTTTGTGTTCACCTTTAGTGTATCCATCACACTTGTTCACTTAGTGCATCTACCACACTTTGTGTTCACCTTTGTGTATCCACCACACCTTGTTCACTGAGTGCATCTATCACACTCTGTGTTCACCTTTTGTGTACCCGTCACATTTTGTTCACTTAGTGCATCTATCACACTTTGTGTTCACCCTTTGTGTATCTATCACACTGTGCTTACCACACTCGCTTAGTGTATCTATCACGCGCTCAGCTACTGTATCTATCACATTTTGCTTCATATAGTGTATCTATCACATGCTCACTTTGTGTATCTATCACATATTTGCTTTTTATGTCCATCACACTATGCTCACCATGCTCGCTTTGTGTATCAATCACACACGTTCGCTTTGTGTATCTATCACACATGCACACTATATTCGCAGTGAGAATTGCAGTAATTCTCTTACACATTTTTTGCATTATAATGTAACTTGGTTTCTACTTGCTTAAAACTGTTGCATTGTTATGCTTCATTCCAGCTTTCTTTGCATGATTATAAGTTATGCTCGGCTTTGTGCATTGTCTTGCATTTTGTCCCCATCCTCGGGCGCATATCTTTTATCTGTAGCTTGTATGCTTTGTCTAAGTCTTCGGCCTTGTCAAAAATGGGTCATCTCTGGGCTTTGACATTCACTCCCGTCATTGTTATGACTTTCGAGTTCTGTCAAAGAGGGGCAACTGTAGACACCCCATTTTTGACCGTCCTCAAGACTTGGACGTCATCGTTTGAACACTCGATGATTATCCATGTTCATGTTCGTCTTGAGTTCTCAGAGGTTTTGGCCGCGTGCCTTGCCTCAAGACCTCTCGACTTGTCTGTTTTGTGCTTGGTTATGGACCAGGTACTTGGGCTTTTGCCTCTGAGGGTAGGAAATGGCTTGTTGGCCATCCCCACACCTCACCGGCCATGGCTTGAGGCCACCAGCCTTGTTTTATTGCCATCGGTCATTAGTGATGGCTGACCGGCACTGTTTTTGATCGATCGGCCATTTGTTTTGGTCGATCGGCCACCTTTTCTGGCCGAGCCCTTTTCTTGAGGAGGTTTGAACCTTTTGAACCCCTCATTTTAGCTTCTTGAGGAAGCTTGAACCTTTTGAACCCTTGGTTTTAGCTTCTTGAGGAAGCTTGAAACTTTTGAACACTTGCTCTAGCTTCTCCAAGAAGCTTGAACCCTTGTCTAGCTTCTCAAAGAAGCTTGACCTTTACTCTAGCTTCTCTAAGAAGCTTGAACCCTTGTCTAGCTTCTCCAAAAAGCTTGACCCTTTTGTTCCAAGCTTCTAAGAGAAGCTTAAACCTTTCTTAGCTTCTTGAGGAAGCTTGACCCCTTTGCTTTAGTTTCCTCAAGAAGCTTGAACCCTTCTAAGCTTCCAAGAGAAACTTGACCCCTTTTACCCCTTTGCACACCAACTCTTAGCCTAACACCTCCATCATCAACCTAAGGATCTTGGAGGCCATTTTTAGAGGTTGAAGGTCTAGTTTTTGGGTCTCAAAGCTGCTGGTTTTGCTGGAACTACAAGGGTAACACACTTTACCCTCTTTTGGTCTTTATTTTGCTTCATCTTTTTGCCATACTTAGAAGCATTTTCGAGCTTTGTCATAAACTGAAAAAAGTCTTATTTTAAAGTTTGTTTAAGATTACTTTTGTGTTTGGGGTTGTTTACCCCCTCTTAGGCCTTGTTTGGCCTCATTTTTGTGTTTTTTTTGTGAGTTTCGGGACCACCTTGTATTGGCCCTCTCACCACTGAAATCCAGAGGGATTTCAGTGGTGGGGATGGTGTTTTGAGGTCCTAATAAGGAGAGGATCATCCCCTCTCCTTATTTTCTTGTTTACTTGCATTTTTGGCCTTACAAAGGAGCCCATATTTATACACTTCTTGAGCTTGGTTCAGGCCTTTTTCAATGAGTTTTAGGGCCTGCTTGAACTCTTTCCAGAGCTGTTTTTGTCATTTAAGGCTTACCTCTTGCATGTGTAGAGCAACCCCCTTCATAGCTTTTCAAAGTAGCACCTTATTCTTGCATGTATTGGATACATTTCAGTGGGTATTTGGTCATATTTTGGCATGTCATGAATCTGTTTTGGGCTGGTTTAGTGACCCCTTGAATGCTTCATACACTTGTAGTGTAAATCCCCTAAACTAGCTTCACATGCTTCATGCTTTGTCATGTCTTGTTAGCTTGTTTGGTTTACATTTCAACATGTTTTTGGTAATTTTTTGCCATATCATGACCCTATCCATACTTGGTTTGGTCATCCTTTGCATGCTCCATATAGGTGTAGAACAAATCTTGTTTACTAGCCTCTTGTGCATGATGTTTTGACTCATCATCCTAGCATATTTTGGCTTTACTCTAACATGATTTTATGCTTATTTTGGGCTATCCTAGGACTGTTTTGGGCTTCCATGGCCATATCACTCATGCTTTGTATAGCTATAGTGTAAATGCTTAGGCTAGTCTTGGGTTTTGAGGCCCCTACCATGCATATCATGAGTGTTTGCATGCTTCAGAGTCATTTTGGAATCATTTAGCATGCCATTTCAGAGCTTGATATGTATGCCATATGTCCATGTTCATCTTCTTTTAAGTGTGCTTAAAAGTTGTCTCTTTGATGCTTAAGTGTTGGACCATGTTTGCATGCATGTTTGTATGTAAATTTGACCTCATTTCCATAGCATTTGGCCACTGATTTTGGCATGCTTAAGAGCTACCCATATTATTTTAAGTCCATCCTTTGCATGTTGCTCAAATGTTGTTACATTGCTTCATGTTTGCATACTTTGGTTGCATTGTGTCTTGCATGCTCATTGTTTGCATTGTTGGCACATGCTTAGCCATATTGCATGTTGTTGCATGCTTGAGCTATATTGCATGGTTTGGCATGCTTGTTGCATTGCATTTTGCATGCATGCCTTGCCTCTTGATCAAGCATGATAGAGGTTGGGTCCTTTATGTGTTTTGTGTGCATTCCATTTGACATTGAAATTGCATACTTTGGCTCCTTTGGCCATTATGCATCGAAATGCGTGATTGGTGGCCCGAAGACCGAGGGCCACACTCCCTTGAGTTCATAACATGATGGGGAGGGTGGTCGTGCAACATTTTGCATTGAAAATCCTATGCCATGCACTGTCTGTCCTCTGTTACAGCAA
This sequence comes from Camellia sinensis, assembly GCF_004153795.1. Taxonomy (NCBI): domain Eukaryota; kingdom Viridiplantae; phylum Streptophyta; class Magnoliopsida; order Ericales; family Theaceae; genus Camellia; species Camellia sinensis. The sequence continues at coordinate 397,054 of NW_021029034.1, read as the reverse complement.
AACCAGTGTTCTGCAAGAAGAAATGACCGGTCGGCTACTTGCAGTGCCGACCGACCACCAAAATCCAGCCGATGGCTTCATTAATGGTCGATGACCAGTTACAGTTGGTCGGTGGCATTTCCATTTGGTCGATGACCTCTCAGCATGTCTCTAAGGCAGTTCAGAAGTGTCATAGAGGTTGACACTATTTTCAGAGATGCAAAATAGTGCAGACAGAGGCAATTGTGTCATGGCAATGGATTTCCGGGCGAAACCAATCCGAGCATGTGTGCATCCCTCTTCCCGAGGCCTTTTACTGCTTTCCATAGCTTAGTTAATTTGTTTAATTAGTTAAGTGTTATGTAATATTTAATCAGCTAGGTTAGTAAATTATTTATTCGGTTTGTATTATTTATTCGGACCCTCCGAGCGAGGGCAATTGTGTAATAAGTGTGCGTGAGTGTGTATATGTCTTCCAACCCCACGTCTTTCTCCCTTTTATTTACCTGCTTTCAATGATTAGTATTAGGGCATATTTCAATTAGCATACTTATGCTTCGCATGTTTGCATCCATTCATTCGTATTGCATGCACCGGGCTCGGCGCATCATACTAACCGCATAGTATTTCAATTCCAAATTGAATACATGTATCAAGTTGCATTTCACATGACATCTTAGAATAGCCGAGCCTATTTCTAGCTGCATTTTGCATGTGTTGCATTAGCCATCTTAACATGAACTAGGATCATGCATTTGATTACTAACTAGTTTCTGTTTTGGCTCGGAGTACTCAGTAAGTGTTTATGCTTTAGCATCTTGTATGCGTGTGAGTGTTGCCATGATAGCATGCTTACCATGAGGCTAACTGCTTACGTGATATAACTGCATGAATGCCTGTTGGTGAAGGTTGGATTGTCTGAATTGGGATAATTCATTGAAATCCGTGATTTAGCCTACTTGCGAGTAGCAAACTTCAAACCCTTTTCCAAACAAACGGATATGCAATGCTTTGTTCCAAATTAGGCGATCTAGTCTATACTTGTTTTGCTGTGCGCATCACATAGTAATTCTAGCTAATTAATTGGAATAAGAACGCATGTGTTTTCAAAAACAAGATATCATGGTTAGTAGATGCCGATCTTTGATCGGGCAAGCGGGGGTGCTCACGAAGTGACCTTCCCCAATCGTACCCAAGTTCCCGAGCTGAGGTAACTTTGGTGATGACGGGTACGTGGCCTTGGGCAACGAGTCAGGGTTTCCTAAATTTTCCAAAATAAAATATTTAGGTGGCGACTCTGTATCTGGGAAAGCAGTCCATGTTTGACACTTCTTTCTAAAAATCTGTTTTCCAAAACGATTTGCCAGATTTGGACTCTTTGGTGATTTATCAGTCTTGCATTGCACTTTGCGAGATCAGATTAAGAATCGTGACATTGAGTCCGAACTGTAGTGACCCCAAATGAACAAAACGGGGGGGTTCTCTCCCGGGACGTTCGGGGACGTCTACAGCAGCTATAATCCATATATGTCTTGTGTATATCTTTTATAGCTTGTTGTTCCACACAATATTTCTTTATAACCTTTGGCACCAAAGCTACTTGTCCACCTAAAGAATCACAGATTTGAAACTTTTCCAATAGCCTTTCAGACTCTTTTTGAGATAGTTCATCCAATGGTTTAGGAAGTTTGGTTATGTAGACACCCTAATTTTTGTAATTATCTTTAAATCCTTAACCTTGAGTTTCTTTTAATAAAGCCCTTGAATTTTCACTCAATTGCGTTTTAAACCCTGGAATCAGAAAGAATCACTTATAAATTTGAGTAAATCCTAATTGATCTTGGTAGATTAATAATCACCTTTAAAACCCTAGAATTGATTATTAGACCCTATAACTATAGATTAATCATTTTAAAATTTTAATTTCCAATAACGCCGTTTTTGGACGGTTTCTTGCCTTTCTTTGCGCTTTAATTTCACGGGACTTGAATTTATTATTTTAACTTTTCTAATAGTAGTATATTAATAATAAATATCAAGGTTTCATAAATTTAGACTTGGTCCCTATATACTTCTATTTTATTTTATTTCAAACCCTAATTGTAATATTTTATTAATTAATATACTTGTGTCTATTATTTTATGTATATAAATACAAATATCTCCTATATATATATATATATATATATATATTTCTTGGAGCCCAAGTAGTTGGCCATGTGATGGATGAAAGGGCATTGATGGCTTTGATGGACAACTTTGACAAATTTGCACTTGTAAAACTTAGTCCCTAAGAAACCTCCCAATCATTTCTCTAGGTATATGCACACTTCCCCCCCTCATCTGACACATTTTCAGCCATGTATTAGAGGAGTGAGAGAGAGTGATCTTGGGGGAGAGAGAGAGAGAGAGAGAGAGAGAGAGAGAGAGAGAAGAGAAGAAAAAGAAGAATTGTGTTGAGTCTTGTACAATAAAGGTAAACATACATCACCTCTTCTCTCAAGTTCTTTTACCACTGGTTTTTCCCCTCTTAATACATGCTATTTGTATATATATGTTGCAGTCTAGGCCTACACTCTTGTATAAATGTGTATTAATCAAGAAATGGTGTGCTTCTTTTTCTTTCTTAAATTTCCAGTAATAATTCTTTTCCCTCTCTTGAATCTATTTTCCTATCAAAACTCCATAAACTCAAAATCTGTTTTTATGGGGTAATATTTGGTATGTCTAAAGTAGGTGATAATTTTGGTAGGACCTAAGGATGCATTCTTATAACCTAAACAATTTTTTTAAGTTTGTTACTCACAGAATTAAAAAAACAGTCAACTTTCTCTAGTTTTAGAAAATTCAAGAAAAACAATCTTGAGTCAACTTTTATGTCAAAATCTTAATCTTGGTGTTATATTCTAACTAAAATTTGTTTAAACTCAAGAGCGTGAGAGGTTTGAGAGAAAAATCGATTTGTGTAACTCTCAACGAATCTGGATAGATCTTGATAATTCTGAATTATCTTAAAATCTAAAATACCTATCCTACTTTTGTAAATTGAGTTTGAAACTAGAGTCATTTATTTATAAACTCATATGAGGCCAGGTACTTAGGGCCGAAAAAAGTATTTTTTTCCATAATTATTTTCCAACTGGTTCAAATCTGAAATTCTGGAAATTTGTGTTAATGTGCTCTTAATTGGTTTGCAACTCTTATGTGCTATGTTTCTTGAATGTTTAAGTATTGATATGTAAACTACGATAAATTATGAATTTGTTTTACCATGCATAAATTTCTTTATGTTTAGTTTGGATTCAAAATTTTCTTGACCATGCTTTGCTATAATTGAGAACATAATGCACTTAATAAAGGGGAAATCAAATAGGATGGTAAAGCGTTACAATAATTGTAGTAAATTTTATGAGATAATGAATGATGGATTCAAAAGTATAATATAGTGGAATTTGTTCCATTTTTGTGAAGTCTTGTGCAAATGTGTTCTCGAACCCTAACATGGCACGGGAGGTATTCTGGCTACTTAACGAAATTAGGAGGCATAAGGGTGGTAGTGAGGGTCTCACACAGGGAGAGTATCCCTAGAAGCTTGTTCACTTGGGGCAGACCGTGATGTCACCACTTGGGTATGTAACCTAGGTGCATGGGCATCATTGGTAATTGTACGGTAAGCGATGCATTGGTATTGTATTAATCAAGGGGGAGTCAGAATTGCCCGTGGCCAGTGTTAGTGGTTGGGTAGGAACAACATTCTGGAAGGAGTTGCCTAGAATTAACTTAATTGACTGTTATTCATGAGAACTGGAATTTATTATAAGCTTTACTTAATTATTGTTTTTGTTGTATGTTATGATCATGCTGTTATTTTACTTGTGTATGGATGGAGGTCAACAAAGGGGTTCCAAGATACTCCTAGGCTGAGGATGACCTCGGCTCGGAATGGTCTAGGCGTAACGTAACCTAGGCTTAGGCATAACATCGGCTAATCATAACTTCGGCAAATCACGAAGGCATCAAGACAAGACATGGATCTCACTCTCTTAAAGCAGAACGAGTCACAAACATACACATGCAAGCTTAACAAGCCATAATCATACCGATGCTCGTGAACATGATTAAGACGTAAAGATGTGGGTTCTTACAGGTATCAAACAAGTTTCGATTTGCTTTATTTTTCTATTTTATTTTGTTGAATATTTTTGTTCATCATCATGTTGTTTAGTTTCATGATTTCTTGATATGTAATTTAAATTATGAAATATGAATCTATTTATTTTTTTAATACACAATTTCTACAACACTAAGAACAAACTCACCAGACAACAAAGCCAATTCAATCAATAAGTTCTCATTATGTTACTCTTCTTGGTGGATCCGTGGAAATCACCTTCCCCAAAGGCAATGTACCAACCTTGGCACCAAGATTTTTAGTCTCGAAATCAACATGATCCAAGGTGTTCTTGTTTGTTCCTTTACAGGGCTCCCCAATATGTGTGCATGCTAAGAACTCCACCTTAGTGTAGAGATAGTCCTGTCTCTAATATCATATTAAATGCACGACCTAGTCCTTACTTGAAAATATTATTTGTTATTACTCAACTTAAAAATTGACTTTATTCCACTCAAAAGGACTCCTTCGAAATAGAAATATTTTGCCCTCTTTGATAAGTCCCTTATAGACTATATTCATCAATTGATATGAAATATCAATAAAGATAATAAAGAGAAGTTAAATTTATTTATCGATTTCCTTATCATTTTTCTTTTTTCTTAGTAAACTGCTTCTTTGTAAATTTACTATTCACATAGAAGAAGCATAGTATAGCACCAAAAAAAAAAAAAAAAAAAAAAAAAAAAAAAGCGGCTAAATGAAAGAGATGATAAGGAAACTAGCGAAATTAAAAAATTAAAAAAAGGAAGAAAAAAAATCAATTTTACTAGTGAAAACTGGTTTTCAAAAGAAGTGAATTCATTTTTTTTCAAACCAAAAAATAATAAATCAAACAAGTTTTCATTTTTAATTTTGAAAGAAAAAAAAAAAAAAGAGGAGAAGGAAGGGTCAATCTACTTGTTAGGTTTTTGTTATTGGTAATCTCGTTTGACAGAACTTTTTTCAGTGTAATTTTTTTCGATCTTCTATTTAAGTGAGGCTATGAGTATTTAGATACGAATCCAACCCAAATTGTACCTTTGTAGAGGAGTTTGTGATCTTATTCTATCATATTTGCCACTTCGCTGACTATGTTGGAGATCGAGCTGCCTGATCAGCTCACGGGGGTCCAGGGGGTAGCGCCTGTCACACCCCAATTTTTAATTACTCAGAAACATTACTAAAAGCCTGTAAATTAGGTCAATTTATTATTATTATTTTTTTCAAATATCTATTATCCTTGAGTAATAAAAACATAATAATACATGTCTTCTCTCGCAATGAATACAACAACAACAATAATAATAATAATACATGCTAAGCTCCCGCTACGAAGTTACAAATAAATAAATACAAACATCCATGTTCAATAAGATTACACATGAGAGGTACATGAACTTTTTAACTCTCCAAACAATCAATTTGAGTTCTCTTCCTGTAAGAAAAATGAAACAACGAGGGGTGAACACAATTGCCCAGTAGGAATCTGATAATTCTAAAACAATAACCATCCTATAGATAGAAATGATCATGCATGCAGGGTGATACCATATAGTATGTGACGTTTTGTAATTTCAAAATATCATACATAGAGTATCATTTTCTCAAAATTTATTTGAACATTTAAGGAAAACTTTCAACCATCAAAAACTATTCGTTTTCATTAGAAAACCATAAATCCTTTTTGGAAACAAATATGTTTAAGGAACCACATCATTTTATATTTATTAACCCATTCCAAAATATTACTCATTTAATTTCCATCTTAACATTCCTCCTTTTATTTCCATTCTCCCCTTTTACTAGTTACATTTATTATAACATCATAACCTCAAGTTTAAGTTCCCTTAATACTCCAAAACATCCCACACACATGCTATTCCCACCAATCTACTCATATTTGCTGTGACTCCTCAATGTAGAAATCCAAATCTCCTTTATATTCAATAATTGTCATCCTACATTTAACTCCAACTTATCTAACAACTACATTACATCCACACTTGCATCATCAACTATAATTCAACATATCACAACTACATCATATCCGCATGTGTGTTATCAATCATAATTCAACATATCACAAGGATAATAAACCCCTTGTAATTCAATTTCTTCAGATAATTTCTATATGCATTCTCTTTCCATGCCAAAATACACCTCATTTGTAATTTCATAAGTTCATCTCAATTCACACATATTATCATCGACTCAACACATTTCTCAACACATTCCACCTTTTGCCGACTTGATACGGCGTGACAGCTGGCACCCAATCCATAACACTTTCCACCTTTTGTCGGCTATTATACAGCGAGAAGTGAACTCCCAAAAACCATTTTCTCAAAAGCCATTTTCTTCCAAAAATCACATTTTTCCAAAGACCATTTTTTAACTTTTTAAAACCATCCCCCACATTTGCCATCTATTATACGGCAGGATGTGGGCACCCAAAACATTTTCAAAAACCATTTGTTTTCCACTTTTACCGGCTATTATACGGCAGGACTGTGTGGACACCCAAAAAACATTTTTCCACTTTTGTCAGCTATTATACGACAGGATTGTGTGGACACCCAAAAATATGTTTCCCACATTCGTCCAACGATAAGCTTAGATAGGGTAATTGGGCACCTTGAATTTAAACCACCCCCACATTTACCGGCTATTATACGAACGGTCGTGGGCACCGAAAAACCATTTTTCAATTTTTAAAACCACCCCCCACATTTACCGGCTATCATACGGACGGTTGTGGGCATCGAAAAACCATTTTTTTACTCCCCGCGCAGGTACCAACCACAACACAACCCAACACAACTCAACTCCACACAACACAACACAACTCAACCAAAGTCAACACAACCCAACTCAACTCAACACAACATAACCCAATACAATTCACATAATATACAACAAAATTCAACACAACCATTTCAACACAAAGCTCATATCATCCATACCATTAGTAATTTATTTCCCCCAAGTTTGGTTCATATTATAACATAATTTAAAATATCAACATTGAGGTCTCAATTGCAACTTTTACATAAATTTTCAAACTCTTTAAAATTTCAATTGAACTTGTACATGTGTAATTTAACACCTCAATTTCATGATTTTACCATTAATTGAAGCAAAACCATTAACCATCTTCATGAGCCAAACTAGGGTTTTTAAGAGAAATTAAAGATTTTTACAAAAACATATTTTATTCCAACCCTTCTATCACTTTTACACCCAAACTCATGACCCAAGATCATAACCCAACAAGTAAACCAAACTCTCTTCAAACCCTAACCCCCAATCTCATGATTCATCACAATATGCATAAAAATGTAAACTTTTGTATTTATATAAAGAAAATACCACAAATTTATCTATAATGAGGGTATTGAAAGAGAACTAGAAACCCCTACCTCTTAAACTAAGAGATGACGACCCAAAATTCACTGGCGATGAAACCACAAACTATTCAAATCAAAATGAAGCCCTTGATGAGATCTACACTCTTTCTCATTCTCAAAGAACCAAGGTGAAAAGATCACTCTAGGTGAGTAGATATAGAGATTTAAGAGAAAAAGTTTGAGTTTTAGGGAGAGAGAAGATAACTCACGGTTTGAGAAAGATGAAAGAGGAGAAAAGTGAAATGAAAATATGTTTGGAGCTTATTTATAGTAGCAAGGTAATTATAAAATAATAGCCCTAAAGTCAAATAAAAATAACAAGTCAAAACCCCGCAAAAAGTAGGGCCCAAACTAGCCCAAAAAGCTGAAAATTACACGCAGGTGTCGACCCTTCAAGTAAAGGTGTCGTCCCTTCAAGAAGAAAAGCAATTTGTGCAACAGGCAAGGTGTCGAACCTTGGATAGGAAGGGTCGACACTAAATTTCAGCAAGCAACTTCTAGATTCAACAACATATAAGGGTCAATCATTTTCAGACTGGTGTCGACCCTTATGGATAGTAACAAAAGGCAGGTGTCGGCATCACCAAGGCTAGTGTCGACACTAAATTTCAGCAATACCTCCAGAAACTTCACCAACAAGTAAGGGTCGACCCTTAGGATGGCTGGTGTTGACCCTAGAATAGAATTTCTAAGTTTTCAAGGAATTTTTTGACAAGAACAAGTGCGAACAAACAAACCCAACGAGTTTAAATCGGATTATACTCCTCCAAAACCAACATTCAACAACTCCAAAGACTCCTAAAAGAAAATAAGGGAATTAAATACACACTCCAATGGATTAAAGGATATCGGTGTTACAGCGCCCCTTGCAGTTGAAGTTGTTTTTCCGCTCAAGTAGTCATTCCTGCGCTAGAGCGGAGATCACGGCCTTTCAAAAGTTTCATTTTTGCTTACAAAAGTACTGGAAGTTGTATTTTTCCACTCGAGCGGCCTTTCCTGCGCTCTAGTGTAGATCCTTATTCTGAAACACGCATTTTAGTCAGTCCGCTCGAGCAGCCATTCTTGCGTTCGAGCGGAGATCGCGATTCTATTTTCTATAAAATTGCGGTTCAGTCAGGTTTTAGAGTACGACTTCCAGATTTTCTTTTTGGGTATTAGGGTTTTCATCTGTAGCTTCTTTGTTTGTTTCCTTTGATAACTGTGAGAGTTTATATCATAAATTGGTGGATTATATCAAAGGGTTTGTTTATTTTGTTTTATTCACAAAAGAGAGATTTGTTCTTCTATGGATTCCTGTAGAATTTAGGCCTGAAGTTTTGATAGATTCCGGAGTGGCTTTGACATCGGCGTTATGGATTCAACGTTGGACAAGATAATTTCAAGGTGAAGACAATGGTAGAAGAGGCATATAGGGGTCGGTTCGATTCGGGCGTGGATTCCCTAGGTAATTGAGAGTACACTTGTGTAATTCTTTTGTGTCTTCTTAGTGGATTGCTTTGTGGCTTTTGCCCGTGATTTTTTTTATCATAATTGGAGGCGCTTCAATTGTGGTTTTTCCACATTAAATCGTTGTGTTGATTTATCTTTGATTGTTTGATTGAAATTGTTATTTATTGGTTAAAATTGATACATAATCACAAATCAATATCTCCGATATTTTAGATTTTTCACTACTAAAAAAGAAATTAGCGTCCTCAAAAATGAAAGCGCAATATATATACATACATAAATTCATTTAGGGTTACAAATGGATCAACTTGTTCATAAATAACTTATATTTGGCTCGGTTTGTTTACTAAATAAACAACCTTGAGCTCAATTTTTAAACCCATTTATTAATTAAGTTCAAGTAGCCTTAAACTCCCTTATAAGACTTATGGATATAAAGAAAATAAATTAATATTTATTAATAATATATGAAATAAAATTTTATTAAATTAATTTATTTTATTTTTGTATGTGTATTTGTATAAATTAATATATTTGATTTACTATTAATATAAGTATTCTAGTATATTTTGCTTATTTATTTATTTTAAAACTCAGCTACTTATTTTAATCTCTCACATTCTTGTATATTTTTACTTAGATAAAACTTAATTGATTAATTTAATGACTTTTATAAAAAAAAAAAATTACAAATATAATAATATAATAATTTGTAGTGACTTTTTAACTAAAATAACTCGAGGCCTTACGCTCAATTATTTCTTAATTTTCGTTTGGAAATATACTATTTTAATAACTTTTAAATTTTTTATGAAAAAATATGTGAAAAATAACAGTTCTGGTTGGTAGCTCACAATTAGTATGGCTCGAATGGCCCGAGTCCAAAACGAAGTCGTTTTTTTTATCATCATCATCAACAACATCCTCATCAACATCATCAACAATTTTTTTCCCCCCTCATCTTCAGATCCAGATCAACTAGAAAAAGAAAAAGAAAAAGAAAAAAAAAAAGAGTAGAGAAAACCGAGTTTGAAATCAACAACATCTTCATCAACACATCATCATCATCATCAACAACATCCTCATCAACATCATCAACAATTTTTTTTTCCTTTCATCTTCAGATCCAGATCAACTAGAAAAAGAAAAAGAAAAAGAAAAAAAAAAAGAGTAGAGAAAACCGAGTTTGAAATCAACAACATCTTCATCAACACATCATCATCATCATCAACAACATCCTCATCAACATCATCAACAATTTTTTTCCCCCCTCATCTTCAGATCCAGATCAACTAGAAAAAAAAAAAGAAGAGTAAAGTCTGAAAGAGGCGATCGACGATACCCACCGACTCCGCCACCGAGAGAGAGAGAGAGACGTCACCTTCTCTCTCTCACCTCTTCTCTTCTCTCTCTCGCCTCTTCTCTTTTCTGTATTTGAAAGCAAGGAAAAAAAAAGAAAAAAAAAAGAGAGAGAGAATACCCGTCGTTTTGGATATTTGAGTTACTTTTGGATCAAATTTCTCGAGTTACGAAGTATTATTGAAAAAATAAAAAGATGTGACAATTTATAGTATTTTTTTGATTAAAATATTTAAGGGTTGTTTGGTATGTCCTAAATAACTGTACTTTTTATCTTTTTAGACTAAAAAGTTGAGGAAAAAAATATGAATATTTGGGTTAACTTTTTGACTTTTTACGAAAAAATGTGTATTAAAAAATTATATAAAAAAATGTGTAAGTGAAGTTATTGATAGCCCGTACAGCAGTCTGGTAGAGCAGTGGCAGATTAGGAGATAGGAAATTATTGCCTACTTCTCGAGCTTAAATTGGCAGTGTTGTCCGGCCCGTGGCGGCCCACCACGGGTCAAATTTTGCTAATCGGAACCGTTGAATGTGTAGAACTCGTCGAGTACTATATGCTTAAAAAAAATCATAGTGATCAGATATCGATAACAATCTGATCGTGCTAGTTTTTTGTCAACCGTTAACTATAACACTATCTATTTTTTATACAAAACTAATTTGATCATATAGTTAGCGTGATTTTTCAGAGGCATATAGTATTAGAAGAGTTCTACACATTGAATGATTCAGATTATGTACTCGAAGAGTTCTACACATTGAATGGTTCAGATTATCAAAAGAGATCTATAATGGCCCCCACTAGCCCAATATTAGCCTTCAATTTAATGAATAGATATACCTATATTTTTTTTTACCCCATTGACAGTGGGGTAAAGTGCACTGCCACCGCAGGTACCACCAATCACATCTTTGTATGATAACATTGTGTAAATTAATATTTTTATATTTTTAATTAATGAATAGTAATAACTTTTTTATGAGTTGTCAGACTTGCCCTTAGCCCAAACGGACGTGGAGAAGTTTAAAAAACCCAATGCTCGGCTTGGAAGGACAAAAAATAACGAAACCTACGCCGTCTGTGGGAATCGAACCCACGACCACACGGTTAAAAGCCGTGCGCTCTACCGGCTGAGCTAAGACGGCTGGCACTGTCCTCTGATTTAAAACAAAACTTAATTAATTAATCTAACCCTTCTCAACATCTTCTCCTGCCAAACAAGCAAGGTTTCAAATGTGAAATGCTAGAGAGAGAGAGAGTCTCTGATTAGAAGAAAGCTTCAACTGTTCCAACAATGGCGGAAATCTCAGAAGCAGAACCACCCGTATCTTCTTCACCAGACTCCCCAGAAAACAACAAGAAGTCAGAAATTCCTTTGGACTTCGACCCCAACACCATGCGAATCACCAAACCCGGATTGAAGCGCCTCATTCTCTCCCTCGCCGTTCTCTTCTCCTTCCTCTTAGGTCATTCTCTCTCTCTCTCTCTCTCTCTCTGTGTGTGTGTATATATGTATATATGTATGTGTATGAATTTGGTGTTTCGATTGTGTTGACAGGTCTTCCATTCTTGCTGAAATCCATCGAGATATACCGTGCACCTCTTCCATTTCGCGACATCGATTCACTTTCAAATTCAATCGAATCGACTCCACTGGTCTTCCCTTGCCGCTTCCACGCAGTCTTTGTAGGTTTCGATCACAAATCCTCACTCGAGTCGAGTGTGGATAAGCTAGGGTTTTCAATTCTAGGTCATATGACCAAGTTTACAGGCGATGATTCGGTTTGTGGCACTTGTGGTAACAATTACACTGTTTCAGCAACACTAGACTCTGGTACTACTGAATGTGTTCACAGTAAGAGTTTAGAACTCTCTTGCTTGTGGCGGTGCGGGGCAATGAGTGATTTCAACTTTGATGATGATGATGAATTTGTTGATGAGTATTTGAAGTCTATGTTAGGTGGTCATGAGGGTGGGAAGGTTTATACTGTTGTTGTGGTGAAAAGGAATCAGGAAGTTAGGGCTGTGGTTGGGAAGCATAGGCACGCATGGATTGTAGGTAGGGTTTTGGAGGTGGATGCAGTGGAGAAGATAGCTGAGATTTTTGTTAAGATCTTTGTGAATGGTGGGAAGGAAGAAGGATTGATTCATGGGGAATTTATGCCTGTGGGTGCTGATGGAAAGGTTGTTCTTTCTTTCAATTTGTTGAATGCTGATCCCCACGATTGGATTTATGACTGGTATGGAGCTTTATTATGTGTTTGTTGTTGAGCATGCTGATGTGCAAATTATGAACTATTAGTTAAGTGAATTGTTTATCTTATATGTTCATTCTAATATGACAATTCTGTCATTTGAGTTCCTCTTTCTGTGCAAATCATTTCCCTGCTAAAAGAATACATAATGCAATATGAGTTACTAGCGGTAACTGATATAAAAATGACATGTTTCTTGTGAGGATCAGCAATAATTGTTGATTATTCAGCCTCATTTCTGGCTTAAGTTTTTTATTTAAAAACTTTATTTGGGTGCTAGGTCTGGGAGAAACACAAGAACTCAACTTTTCTAATCTTATTATCTTATGTGTTATGTTGTTTTGATATCCAAAGTGTAAACCCCTAACCTCAGCAGTCAGTTGAAATAAATTAGGCTTAACTGCTGCTACTATGATCTTGACTCCCACCTAATTAAGCCTAAGGCTCATTAATTTATTGTAGGAGGGGTCAAACTTGAGATTTGAAAAGTCCACCAGGGTCACCTTGGTGGGAAACTAACTTTTGAAAAAGGAAATGCAGGCATAAACTTAAGAGAAATGGGTCAACAGAGACCTAAGGAAAGTTAAAGACTGAACCAAGTACAACCTGAGGAGGTAAGACTTGTCGAGGTAAGACCATTCGAGGTACCACTAGTTGAGGTGAGACCCTCTAAGGGGAGCAAAGCCCTTGAGGTAAAACCAGACCCCCGAAGTGCCTCTTGAAGGCGGGGTCCCCTTACAACTGATAACAGACTTAGTTTATCAAATATGCCGTGAATAAGTTAGAAGCATGACTCTCGTGAAGATGGGGAAAGGGGACTGGAAATAGGGGATCCCTTCCAATCTATGAAGCACAGATAATTCAAATAGGATGACGTATCCGTATTGGATACCGATACTTTTTGGATACTCGCGGATGTATCGGATACTTCTTAATTAATTTTTCTTTGATTTTGAAGTATCAGATACTTAATTTTAAAGACAATGAATCTTACTTTGAATCGTTTATGCTTCTGGGTGTTTCGAAAAGTGAGCAAGGGGCGCCGCATCGACACTTGGGTGTGGTGAAAAATGGGCAAAGGTTCTCATGTTTTTCTGGACGAGCGCGGGGTAAAGAAGCTAGTCCAAGACTATAGGTTTAAGGTAGCCACTTGGAACATAGGAACCTTAACTGGTAAGACGATAGAAGTGGTAGATGTTATGATTAGGAGAAAAGTTAGTATAGCTTGCATACAAGAAACTAAGTGGATGGGTGAGAAAGTTAGGAAAATTGAGGATACCGGTTTTAAACTGTATTATAGTAGTAAGGATAGACGCATGAATGGTGTAGGAATCATAATTGTCAAGGGTCTTGTGAAAAATGTAGTGGTAGTCATTAGGAAAGGGGATAGGATTATGTTAGTTAAACTAGTTATTGGGGAGAATATACTGAACGTTATTAGTGCATACGTCCCTCAAGTAGGATTAGATGATTAGACTAAGGGGGATATTTGGGAGCAAATGGATGAAATCTTACAAGAGATACCTCTAGGAGAGAATATAGGTGGAGATTTTAATGGCCATGTAGGCATAGATAAACTAGGCTATGAAAGGATGCATGGTGGATACGGTTTTGGTGACAGAAATGAGGCTGGAGAGAGTATCTTAGATTTTACGTTGGCTTCTGACCTAGTGGTGGGCAATGCTATGTATAAGAAGAGGGAGGAGCATTTGATAACCTTTAAGAGTGGGTCAGTTAAGAGCCAAATAGATTACTTCTTAGTGAGAAAAGTGGACCGCCTAAAATGCAATGATTGTAAGGTGATTCCTGGAGAGAGTCTGGCCTCTCAACATAGGATTTTGGTACTAGATTTATGTTTTAGAGGGCAATACCAAGCTAGGAAGGATGGTGGGCGTCATAGAACGAGATGGTGGGACCTAAAAGGGGATAAATTAGAACTATTTAAGAATAGAATGAATAAGGAAGGTAGTTGGGACTTGGAAGATAATGCTAACACTATGTGGAACTTGATGGCCAATTGTATGAGGAGAATCTCAAGGGAAGTGCTTGGAGAGTCGAAAGGAATGAGACCCAGCTCTAGGGAAACTTGGTGATGGAGGGAAGAGGTTTAAACAGTAGTTAAGGCAAAAAATGAGTGTTTTAAAAAGTGGCAGAAGGATAGAGCTGAGGAAAACCTTAAGAGCTATAGATTGGCTAATAAGGAGATCAAGAAAATAGTAAAAGAGGCTAAGTTGAAAGTTTATGATGACCTATACACTAGATTAGATAGTAAAGAGGGAGAGAAGATGGCATACAAACTTGCTAGGATACGGGAGAGGAAAACAAGAGATTTTAATTAAGTTAAATGCATCAAGAGTGAGAATTCTAAGGTATTGGTGAAGAATGAAGAGATTAAAGAAAGATGAAAGAATTATTTTAAGAAACTATTAAATGAGGAACATGAAGATACGGCAATAGGGGAAGAAATAGCCAGTAATACGATAAACTAAGACTATAGGTTCTATCGCAGGATTAAAAACTTTGAAGTAGAGATTGCACTTAAGAAGATGAAATCAAATAAGGCTTTAGGACCCGATGATATCTCTATTGAAGCTTGGAAGTGTTTGGGTAAAAAGGGAGTAGCTTGGTTGACTAGGTTGTTTAGCAAAATTTTGTTGATTAGGAACATGCCAGATGAGTGGAGGAAGAGTATTTTAGTGCCAATCTATCAGAATGAAGGAAATGTCCATAATTGCAACAACTATACAGGAATCAAGCTAATGTGTCATATAATGAAAGTGTGGGAGAGGGTGATGGAACGCCGATTGTGGCCCCGTTTGGTAGAGCTGTGGGAAAGTGATTATAACTTATAGCCTAACAGCTTATAGCTTATAGCTGTGAACATAAGCTGATTTTTGACTTATAAATTAAGCTTCTCCTCCCCTACTCAAAGAATAAGTTGATTTTTGACTTACAAAAAGCTATAAGCTGTATTGTTAAACTGAACCAAACACATCAAAATAGATTAAATTAAGCTAAAAACTGAAGTAAGCTGGAAATAAGTCCTACCAAATAGGCCCTGTGAGATATAACAGAGGTGTCAGAGAATCAATTTGGGTTTATACCTGGCAAGTTAGCAATGGAAGCGATCTATCTTTTGAGGAGAGTAATAGAAAAGTATAGAGAAAAGAAAACAAACATTCATATGGTGTTTATCGATCTTGAGAAAACATATGATAGAGTGCTCCGGGATACAATATAGTGGGTGTTAGAGAAGAAAGGGGTGACAAAAGGTTATATTGATGTGATTAGGGACATGTATGAAGGGGTGGTGACCATTATTAGATCGCCTGCTGGAGAGACAAATAAATTTCCTATCACTGTAAGGTTACACCAAGGATCTACCTTAAATCCTTATCTTTTTGCTTTAGTTATGGATGAGTTGACGAGAAATATTTAGGACGACGTGCCATGGTGTATGCTTTTTGCAGACGATATCGTGCTAATGGATGAGACTAGAGAAAGAGTTAACACAAAGTTGGAGATTTGAAAAAAAAACGTTTGACTCTAAAGGATTTCAAATAAGCAGAACTAAGACATAGTACATGGAGTGTAAATTTAGTAACAGTAACAATGAAAGTAAAGGAGAAGTGAAGATTGAGAACCAAGAACTGCCTAAGAGTGAACATTTTCGTTATTTAGGGTCGATTATCACAACAGCGGGGGGAGATTGATGCGGATTTGGCCCATAGGATTAAGGTGAGATGGTATAAGTGGAGAAGTGCGTCTGGGGTACTGTGCGATAAACGAATACCCACTAGACTAAAGGTAAGTTCTATAGAATGGCTATTAGACCAGCAATGTTGTATGGGACGGAGTGTTAGGCAACCAATAAACAACATGTAGATAAGATGAGTGTGGCTGAGATGAGGGTGCTAAGGTGGATGCGTGGCAAGACTAGACAAGACAAAATTAGGAATGAGTGTATTCGGGAATGGGTAGGAGTAGTACTGATAGAAGATAAGTTGAGAGAGAATCGATTGAGATGGTTTGATTATATTTAACAGAGACCAACAGAGGCAGTAGTGAAAAGATGCGATGCTATAATGGTAAATGGAAGTGTTAGGGGACGAGGTATGCCTAGATTAATGTTGGCTAGCGTTGTAAATATAGATATGGATTTACTTAATTTGACTAATGCAATGGCCTTTGATAGGGCCGCATGGAAAAGAAGGATTTATGTAGCCGACCCCATTTGATGGGATTTAAGGCTTGGTTTGGTTTGGTTTGCTTTGGTTTGGATACTTAATTTTGAAGTATCGGATACTCCAAGTCACATATTATTTTACGAAATTGTAATTGTAGTATTTCTTGCATAGGATTATAATATAATATAATTGCAAGGAGAAATATAAGAATATTTTTCTAATACTTTGTTTAGTTATTTAATAAGAATAACATAGTGAGTTAAATAATAGAATTTGTCAAATCGATGTATCCTAATTGATTCATCCATGTCTCTTATACTATATAAAAAGTAAGGATTAATAAGAGAATATAATAATAGTAAAATTAAATATCAATAAATAAATAAGCAAGTAAACTTTAATACAATATTTTTTATTAGTTCCAAAGGGAAAAGCGCAGAGACAAGTTGTGGATTGTTCTATTATTATAATATAAACATAAATGAAATATTTGCAAGAGCTATTGAAAATTTAAAAGGTTAACAAGTTACTAGCTTAAATTAATACATAATTCTTAAAGGTTAGTATTTTGCATTATAAATTACATTGTGGTTTCTCAACATTCTTTAGCTTATGTGTAACTCACTGCTAATAATCTTAAAAATACATTTTTTACAAATGTATCCTAACCGTTCTTGTATTCTAGTTTTTTAAGTTTTGTCATATGGCTGTATCCATATCGTATCCATATCTCCAATCTGTATCCGTACTTCCTAGCTTCCAATAGGCAGAATTACCTAGACCAAAGGGCTTGCTCCGGTTGCAATGGCAAGCACCTAAGAAGCCCCTAAGGCTTGGTAGGAGGCATAGTGTGAGAGTCGCCGAGGTGGACTATGACTTGGCCAAAGCAAGGCCATGTTTCTCGAATATGGTCTTACCGAATGAGATCCTACCAAGTAAGGTCTTATCGAATGAGGTCCTATTGAGCGACTTAGGTGATGCGTAGCGGGAAAGACCAAGGCCTGGCAGTAAAGAAAAGGAATATTTCACGTGATCCCAGAGACAAGTGTCACGACCCTACTGGCCACTTGTGCACCAAGGAAAAAACTATAAATAGGGCACATTTGCTACAACTCCAAGGGAGCATTTTGGGGAAAGGGGAGATGCTAACACTTTGATTACTGCCATATCCGTTCCTAGCTTGCTTGCTCTGCTCTAACCCACCCATTTGTTCTCCTTCTCTCCAATTACTACTGTCCACATCACTTACCTTTCCGGTGATACAAACCCTATATTTTTGTACCTCCCACTTTTATTTTTTGTTCTCCATTCACTACATTATTTTCACCAACCAAAGAGGTTAGATTATTGTGGTATGGTATATGTTTAATATTTACGTGACTGAAAAAATATTTTGTTCTGTCTATCAGAATATTTATTCAGATGTTAGGATACCAGGCAAACATGTAAATACATAATATGTACACATTTATATCTTCATTGTCCTTCTAATACTTGATTGTACCTGCAGGGATTTTCAAAAGGTAGATGAGATTCTTTTAGCTCCTATTATTGAGGCTTTGGGACCTGTAGCAAACATAAGTGTGGAAAGTCAGGTACTACATTGCTTCTTCCATTAGGTGATACAAGTTTCCTCAGAAATTTAGGTTATTATTCTATCTGTTTATGACTTGATTTTATGTTGTTTTGCAAGTGCAGGTTTTGTACCATACACCAAAGTCCTCATTTTCTTATTGGGATGATGAGCTGGAGAGTTACATTTTTAGTGCCAAAGATCTTCCTTTCTTTGTATGCTTCTTTAGCTATTCATAAATGGAGAAGCATGACTAGTTGCATGTTTTCAAAATCTGATATGCCTTAAGTACGACTATTTTTTAAATTTTATACATATCATCCTTATCAATTTAAACATGTATCTCCTTTAACTTCTTTAATAATTAAGAATTGTTTCCATAACTATCTTTTACAAAAATTTACATGCATGAATGTGCACATTATCTATTACATAGCATCTGATTTTAATACTCTCATCCTAGTTATTTATTTGTTTAATCAAAAAGGTCTATATCTATCAAACAACATCAAATGGGAAATTTTTTTTTTTGTGATGCAAATTGAGATGCATGACATGTAGAAAATGAGGATAGGATGTATTTGCAGCTATTATGATGTCATGGCCTGCTACTTCGTCACTAGAGCAGCTGGTTGTCTTTGTAAAGAGTAACTGAAATAATCTTGGACACCAGTTTCTGGTGCCTTATCTGCATGCAATATTTTTTGAAATTTCCTTTGTATTTGCTTAACACATACAAAAAAATTAGATTTGTTATATTTCTTGAATGCAAGTGTGACCTTTATAGTGTGTAATATTTTTAACTAATGTTGTCTAAGTTTAATAGGTGAATTCAAATGAGTGGCATCTAGATACTTCCATTGCAGCTGGTGGGCGGTCAAAAATTTTGCAAGTTGTGGTGTATATTTTTTGACCCATTATCTCTTGTTGTTTTCATCTTCATCTATTCTCTTATTTAATTTGGTCATTTATTAATATGTAATTAATGAAAGCTGAAAATCTTAGATTGTCAACAAATGGTAACTATCTAATGCTCAAGGTGCATGCTGTATCTTACCGCCAGATATGTGCCATCTGCAAATGAGTGCCCTCTTCTGTTACAACTTCCCAATGGAGAGATTTCCACGACAAATGGTTTTATATCTCCAGTGAGACCCTTCATCAATATCATTTACATGTTTGCCAATATTGTTCTTGAGGAAATTTTCTAACTAAATTAAATATGGCATCTGGCAGATGTGGGGAGGTGTTATTGTTTGGAACCCCCCAGGCTGTTTGAGAGATTCAGAAAATATGCAACCTCTGAAGCATAAAATTGCCCATCAGGTCAGAATCCATCTGTAGATTGCATCAAAGTATATTTGTATTTTTAAGTAGCATCAACACTGACACATGGACATGCAAATTTTCAAAAAATGTAGGACACGTGCAAAATATATTATTTTATATATTTATTATATATCATGTATAGGGATAAATATTTACGATGTATCATATTATCATATATATGAATATTTAAGTGAAAGATAATTATTTTTTAAAATCTAAAGGATGAGAATATGTATAATTTACATTGTTGTTTTTATCATTAGATTCTAAGTTATTTTATTCAACCTTGTAATCTGTTTCATGTATGTCAAAATGTTAGAAAGTGTCCTATGAGTGTTGTGTTGTGTTGGACACGACACATTACCTCCTTAGAAGTGTTTGCGCTTCTTAGATTTTTAAAGCCCACAGCTATTGAGAAATGTACTTCAATTTGAAAACAAAACAAACTATAATTGCATATATCTTAGATCACCTACACCTTGCCATGCTTCTACAAATGGCAACACATTAGCAATTTTTCATATTATTTGATATAAATGAATATGAGTTCATCAATTGTAGATTTTTAAAATCGCAACTAGGAAAGTAGCTGCAACAAACGGGATGATATACTTATGACACTATGATTCAGCTGTAATCTGCAAGTTGTGTGCCAAGACAGAAACTGTAGTACAATGGTTATTTTCTAATATGTAAACGGGTTTGTAGGATGTAAAAATTTAATGTATAAAGAAAAATGATTGTATTATTGATTGATGTATGTTGTATAAATTACAAATGTGAGGGGCTCCTTATATAGGAGATATAGGTGTAGTAGGTGGTGGTAGGTGTAGTAGGTGTGGGTGGAGTAGGTGTAGTAGGTGGTGGTAGGTGTAGTAGGTGGAAGTGGTAGTGGTAGGTTTTAACATAGGATGTGTCCTTTTTATCTATATGGCCCTATACCCAACTTGTAGACAGATTTCAAGCCAAGCCCGTATTTGCTAAAGATTAAGGGGTTTGGGGAGATCTAATAGGCATAAACACATCTGTGCTCAATACATGTATCTGTGCTAAGATTTGATTCACTTTTAATCCAGATAATCTTAATTTTTTAATCCAATTATATTGCACTTGATACATATGCTGGCTTTTTTGTTTTTCTATGTCACCATTTATCATAATTCCATAAGGCTATGGCTTAATATTTAATACTATCTATTTGGGTTACACCTTCTTCTTCTTCTTTGCATTTTGCTTGTGTCTTGGCAAAAATGTGTTTTCTATTTTTGTAGTCTTGGTTTTCTCATTTTAAAATGACTAGAAGCCCATGTTGTATAACGCAGATGGATTCTTATCCATATTCTGAAGATTGATGCATGCACATTCTGAAACAGGACCTTCAGAAGGTTTTTGAAGTTTTCATGGGGCAGTTGCGGCAACTTTTTGGTCTTAAATCCAATAACCTTTATGTTGGAGCATCAGGAACATTTGTCCTTTTAGCTAGTGAAAGAGGCTTTACAGGATGGTAAGGCAATTCTTGAGTACAGTGTAGTCAGCAAAATGGGAGATTGGATAACTGTCATCCAAGCTTCATAGAAGATATTATGTTTCTTTTGTATGAAAATATTTTATACAAATATCACACTGACCTATTAGAAGCTAAAGGCCATGATGTTATTCCAAGTGTCACCAAGGTTTCTTATTTTAGATGGTTTTGTTTGCACAATTTTCTTTATCCACCTGATGCATATATTGATCTCGGAGTACTAGATTTCAGCTGAATCACTTGAGTAACACATGGTAATCATTGAACTTCTATGCCATGGTTATCACTTGTGTTATGCTATAATGGCTTTTGCTGATATATTTTCCTTTGATTATCAAGTTCTGTGTTTTTCCAGATAATGAGTTGGCTTTTTCATCCTTTTTAGGGAATTGGATGTTTTGTCACGGCAGCACACATGTTTTAATCTTCTTTCATGTGCAACAACCCTTGGATCACTTTCCAGATTGGTACATCTTTATTTCTTAAATTATAGAAATCTGTCAAGTTTATGGGGTTGTGACAAAGTCTTCAATGCAGGTGCAATCACTTCCAAGGATGATTATTATGGAAGAGATAGGAAAGCAGGTCAGTTGTTAAGAGAAAGGCTTGTTGATAGCTTATTTCTTTTCAGCTACAGTAGTCTTAGTACTATAATGGGCCTAGCCTACAAAAGGAAAATAAATCCTCAAGTTAATAGGGTTATTGGTTAAGATGTATTACCCTTTTATACATAATAAAGAAATTCTCCTCTTATAAGCAGGGTTCAAGACAAAAATGTCTCCACCTTCGTCTAAAACACACAACAAAATTTTTGGTTGTGTTAGGAAAGTGACAATTGCATGGAGGTTTGAGTGGTGGTTAACTACTTTCTGCTAGCAAGTTTTCCATGCTAGAATTCGTGGTTATACATATACATTTTGGCTGTTCAGAAGAATGTGATGATCTGTTGTCAGCACTCTCTCTCTCTCTCTCTCACACACACACACGAGCGCGCGCGCTCACAGATAATAGACACAACATGGTCATTAGTGACTCTGGCCCACTGCATAATATTTTTATTCTATTACACTTGTCTTGCTGAAGTTTGTGATAGTTGATAAATTTTGAGAATGGTGTCTCACGTTATTTATTAGTACTCTTGCCTTTACTAACCAAATTATTTTATTTTTTGTAATTAAGCTTAAAATGTATATATATACACACCCAAGCTCAAAACACTCCCCCTTAGAAGGAAACACAGAAACAGCCAAACTGGCGAAAAACCCTTTTCTAACCAATTTGTGGTTTTGAGTGCCTATATATTTATATAGTCCTCAGAGCCCCCATTCTATATGTTACGGACCTATGATTATAGAACTAGCAGCAGGTTGATTTAATTATCTGCTTGAGCAGGTAAAGTTCTCTCTCGAGGCTGCAAATTTGGCTCAAAGTAATGCATCTGTTGGAATTTATGATGCTTCAGCTGGTATGCCCCTTGTACTTGTAGGTTGGTAATTTGCATGGAGCTTTATTGCCTACATTTTTTCATAGCAAAGAACTGCTAAATAATACTATACTCTCATTTCTTGTCAGTGTCCTCAAGACAAGCAAGATCCTTGGCAGAAGATGCCTTTTTTCACCCCTCTATCATGTCTGTGAGCTATTACTCATTTGAGCATTGCTTTGCTGTCTATTCGGTAAGCTACATCAAACTGATCAGTGGAATAATTTGACCCATGGAAGTTCTAAAAATATGAAGAAAACAAAACTGTAAAGCCATTTTTTATTTTCATGGCAATTTTTTTTTGTTGTTGGTGTGTGCGTGTGTGTCTATCTTTATTCTTTGACATGAAGCTCTATTATTTAGGGAACTCAATAAATTCACGGCTGTATTTAATAAAATCACAACCCCTCTCTCATATGGTGAGGATGTGGAATTATCAAAAATAGCTAGAGTTTTTACATGAATTTATTTTAGAGTAAATTACATTGACTTCCCTTGACGTTTAGAGATAGTACAAGCAGCCTCACAATTTTCATATGATTACATTGTGTTTCCCTAAGATTTTAATTTGCATAACACTTAGTTTCTTTGTTATTAATAATTTGTTAATCATATGAATAGAAAAATGATGTCATATCTTTTACACTAAAATGTATATTCTTCTTTTTTTATCTTTGAATTTTCACATCATTTGCATTAGTTTTGATCCTTTTAGCCTTACGGCAAGGGAGGTCAATGTAATTTACCCTTTATTTTTAGATGAATATTGAATGTATGGATTATTGGCATACAATTTGTAGTTGGTTGGAACTTGACATAATGGACTGATTGTGTATATCTTTCTGTCCCTTGTGACAGCCGTTCTTTTTGCCGGTCTCGTTGCATGTGCTACTTGCAGCTGTCAGGGAGTGGAGAAGGTACAAGCAAGAAATGTCAAAATACCTAGCATGGAAAGCCAAAGGAGGAGGAAGGTAGCATCAAAGGAACGAAGTGAAGACAGCCTGGGCTCTGTTACATGGAGAAAAGTATATGCTGGTTCCAGATACTAAGTACGCATTTTAGTGTATGTTACAGAATGGGATTTCTGGAATTCAAGCTTCTGGTGCAGCCAGCTATAATGCTCTATTTGAATATTATTTAAAATCTCTTTCATTGCTCCAAGTTTTGTCTATCGCCTTGTACAGTTGATCTGTTTGGTTTTTTGGTTGCTGGAGTCCATTGGTTATGTATTTTTAAAATTTGAAAACATTGTAATGCTGAGCTGAGATCTATTTAATTTCAGTTGATAAGCTCTCTCCTGCTATTTGGTTATCACAGATGCTTTCTTTCTTGTACGCTACTGGTTCACCATTTGAATTGTCTTTTCCTCTCCTTTTTTCCTTAAAGTGTAAGGAAAACATTTAACCTGAAAGATGCCCTTGTTTTATATGCGTAAAAGATTTGAATCAGCAACACTAATAAACAACAGCCTACAATTGTATGCGGTGGTTGTAGCAAATCATGTATTTGCTGTTCAATCAGTAGGAACCAAAAATATCATTTAACTGTTAAAACCACTTTACAATTCAAATGCAAAAAAGGGATTACAATACTCCGAAATGCAAACACCTACCACGCCACTTGATTGTAGAATGGGGGGCAAGCTTTTTGCTTTTAAGTATGAAGCTATTTGCAAACTGTTGGTTTACATTTTAGTTGGCAAACCTCCGAGATTTCTTCACTTTCAAGTTATAACTAAATCACTTCACCTCATAACCAAACACCAACTAATGCAAGCCCCACTTTTAGTTAATCACCACTCAACTCAACTCAACTCAACTCATAACCAAACCCCTCTGTAATGCCAAGAATCACGAGTGCAAATATTGTCATGAAACAACTACGTTGCATAATATGGGATAGTTTCCATGGGTCAGTGAGATCCATATGTTTCAAACAGTTCAAGCTGAGTTGGGAAAATGGCATTATTGCATCTAACAAGCAATGGTTAGTTCTACATAAACACCCAAAGAACAAAACTGCTTCAGCAAATAGACCTAATGCTCTCTCTCTCTCTCTCTCTGTGGGTTGTTTGAAGTACAAAATTATTGGTCTTGAGAAGGTACAACAACATACTCATAATAAAGAAAACACTAACCAAATTTGAACAGCCCTCAGATGGCAGACAAAAACAACCCTAATATAATTTAAGCAACAATCAAATTAACAATTTCTAATTCTGTCCGGCTAATGAATCTTCTATTCATAATATACCAACAAATGAACTCACTGAAGCCAGTTTCACCACCAATACAACTGAAGAAATAATCCAAACAAGTTGCATGCAGTCATACCAAACAAAGGCTGCTGACTACAAGTGGGGGGGTGTTGGACCAAATCATTAAGATCACAACCAAACATACATAGGACCAGCCGGCTTCACTACCAAATGTCAGGCTCTAGACTCCAATGCCAAAAGTATCTTCTTTCTTGGACCCTGAAAGAAAACCCCCCAGAAATAAAAACAAATAATAAAAATTTAAAACTGGTAACAGATGAGGAAAAGCATAACTATTTTTTATACTAACAAAAACAAGAGCAATACTTTGACATGCATCCTAAATGATACCCAAAGATTCACAAGAAAAAAAGAATCTAACTCCATTTGTTTGGGCATTCTGTATTTTCTAGTTCCGTATTTTCCGGTGTTTGCACAATGGAAAACGAAAGTTAGATGAAAACATTTTCCGTGGTCAACGGAAAACAAGCTTGTTTGGACAGAAAATGTTTTCCACTTTTAAAACATGGAAAATGTTTTCCGGACTAAACTCTTACCAATGTCAACACACTATCACTGCCACTCTCACCTCCACCACCACACCACCATCAGCATGGCTACTGCCACCATCACCGTCACCATCACTGCTGTCGCCACCCCACCACCATGCCAGACCTTCGTCGCACCACTACTAGCACCACACAGAAAAACGTGTTCACCATCACCATGGCTACTGCCACCATCACCGTCACCATCACTGCTGTCGCCACCCCACCACCATGCCAGGCCTTCGTCGCACCACTACTAGCACCACACACAGGAAAACGTGTTCTTTGGAAAATATTTTCTGACAAAAGTATTCCATAGAAAATGTTTCCACCCAAACAAACGGAGCGTAACAACCAAAGCTTCTTAAAGAGTTGCATGTGTCAATAAAAACCACACATCCGCAAATCTTCATCTAATTAGACTCTCAGTCATTGATCCAATTCCATGAGGAGGAACACAAAGCATGTCTATTTAATTCTATATTGAGAAGGGAAGACAAGAACTCCAAATACTAAAGTCAGACCAGTTAAGTTTACCATTGGTATTCCTAAAACCTTCAGATCCTCATCGTTCATGTGCACAAGCGCTGTCATATCAACCTGCACAAACAACATAAAGTGTCAAACTAGTAAAATGAACATCTGAAGGAAATGGTTGAAACCAGAGCTAGTACAAATAATACAAGTAATGTAGCAAAGAGTTCATACTTCCTCTGCTTGGAATGTAATTGAGTACTTCTCCAGACCAAGGGACTGCAGGAAACTATCAACAGATTCAGCCTGCACCAGAGATGTAGCACTGAGAAGGATGAACTACCACAAATTTATAAATAACTACACATAACTGAGTTCTACTTTTTTGGTGTCCAAATTTATAAATAACTACCTCCCTGGCATGGCCCTTCACAATGGAAAAAATGCATATGGCACTGGTATGAAAATTGCTTGATGAATCAGCTCAATCAAATGTGTACAAGTTCGGCTATTTGTTCGCGCAATGTGTTGGCTTGGACTTCATTGGCCCTAGGTATGGGTGTGTTGTGGTTTTTCATATCAGCAAAGGAAAAAAAAGACTATGAAATTTTCTCCAAACATATGTTCATTCGAAGACTACATATTCATATTCACTCTTAATTGCAACAAAGGTGAAAAAATGAAATTATTAACTGCAAAACTACTATTGATCCTCATAGAAATTCATGATTCTATAAGATGCTAACTAAGCCACACTCACCACCTAACCACAAGAAAATCCAAAACATAAATGATAGTGCCAATTATATGACATGAACTAGTGGCAATCAGAACAATATTCTTTGCAATATAAATTGTGTGTACAAGAAGTTTTGATCTAGATTTATCTTAACCACACACCTCAGAATAAATTAAACTTTATGCCTCCTTCATAACAGTTGTAAAAAGGAAATGGACAAATAATAATAAGTGAAAGTAGTGCCTTTTGCTGAGTCTTTTTCCTAGGGACTGAGCTAGCAACTTTTTTGATCTCTGGTTCAAGGGCTTCAACAATAACACTTTTCCTCACAGGCTTACTACCCTCAAGAACTGGCTTCAGCTTTGGAAGATCAGTGTTCGCTGGATGCGAGTACATTGTGCCAGAAAGCTTTTCACGCAGATCCCTTGCGCCAGAAACAGATCCATTTCCACTTTTAGTTGCTTGCTGGACACTCTTCTTCTGGAGCTTCAACCGAAGATCTTTAGTACCAACTCTGCGATCTTTAAATGCCATTAACATTCAATCAAAACCATATAAGAGTTATGCATATACATATAAATATATATATTAAAAGGCTGAGCAATAACTTGTTGAATTCAATCATATTTCAACAAACCATACTTGACACTTGATGTTCATCATCTTTGTAAAGATCGTGTTCCCATTTGTCATCATCTTGTCTCAGCCTGAAAAAAACATATGGCATCGAATTAAATAAAAAAGTCTTGTCCCAATGAAAACAAGTAACAAGAAGTTTTATGCAGTACACATGGAGAGCTCCACCTTACAAACTACTAGAAGAAATTAAGGTTGGCAAAAGAAAAAGAAGGAAGAACAACTATGATTTTTATTAGCCCTAAATAGATAGAGATAACCAAAAGACCTATAACTCAAGCCACATAAAGCCACGTGTCTCAAATTAAAACACAACTTTTGACAATATCTAACACCACAAAGACAAGACATGAAACATACCTTCACAGTATGGCTATTTTATGCAAATCATTAAAAATTCAAAACTCTTTGAATTAAGGAAATGATAAAATGTTGCTTCACAACCACTTTAGAATTAACAGATAAAAGTTATCACAGATTTCCAGTTGCTTATCCTTAATATATCCATGATCTTTATTTCCGGTTTCTTCCAACTTGAAACCCTACGAAACCATACACATATATATAGTGATAAGAAAAGGTAATTCACAAAACAACAACGTTAGGGAATGTCAACAATTTACAAAGGAGATATAAAAAATAAAAAAAATAAAAAAGACAAACCTAAGCTCCTCCTTCTCATTTAACAATAAGCTTAACAAAGTCCAAAAATTGGCCAAGTGAGAGGGTACCAACTCATATCTGTCCAAAAGAGCTCTTGAGCATAAAAAGCTAGGAAGCACGGATACGGATACGGGATACGGGTACGATACGATACGGATACGGCAATATGACAAAATTCGAAAAAGTAGAATACGGATACGACGGAGATACGTTCATAAAAAATATTTTTTTTACAATTTTTAGTAATGTAGCATCACCCATAACAACCATAATGCATCAGCTATAACAAAAAATTCATCAATTCAATTAAATTTCAACAATTTCAACAATATAGCATCACCCATAACAACCATAATGCAATTCAATCCCTTAATTTGAAAAAAATTTACAAAGTTCATTTATTTATCAATAAGTTTATTTATTTATTGATGGCCAAGATTAAGTTTACAAAGTTTATTAATAAGTTTATTTATTTATTTATTAACAAGTTTTTTTTTATCTTATTTGATTTATTAATAAATTTACAAAGTTTATTTTTAATAAGTTTATTTATTTATTTATTAATAAGTTTACAAAGTTTATAATTTTATAAGTTTACAAAGTTTTTTTTATAATAAATTTATTTATTTATTTGTTTTATCAGGATTCAGGTAATAGTACCGAATACATATACAAATTTTTTTTTTTTTTAATATCTTATTTTATTTACTTTGTTCTAAATTGCGAAATCTGTTTCCACTATCAATCGCAAGAGGTCTCGCGCAACTCCAAGCTCTTAACATATCTTGTTGTCTAGGAAGCACGGATACGGATACGGGATACGGGATACGGGTATGATACGATACGGATACGGCGATACGACAAAATTTGAAAAAGTAGGATACGGATACGGCGGGGATACGTTCATAAAAAATATTTTTTTTACAATTTTTAGTAATGTAACATCACCCATAACAACCATAATGCATTAGCCATAACAAAAAATTCATCAATTCAATTAAATTTCAACAATTTCAACAATATAGCATCACCCATAACAACCATAATGCAATTCAATCCCTTAATTTGAAAAAAATTTACAAAGTTCATTTATTTATCAATAAGTTTATTTATTCATTGATGGCCAAGATTAAGTTTACAAAGTTTATTAATAAGTTTATTTATTTATTTATTAACAAGTTTTTTTTTATCTTATTTGATTTATTAATAAATTTACAAAGTTTATTTTTAATAAGTTTATTTATTTATTTATTAATAAGTTTACAAAGTTTATAATTTTATAAGTTTACAAAGTTTTTTTTATAATAAATTTATTTATTTATTTGTTTTATCAGGATTCAGGTAATAGTACCCAATACATATACAAATTTTTTTTTTTTTTAATATCTTATTTGATTTATTTTATTTTATTTTATTTACAGAGTATACATACAAATAAATAAATAAATAATAAAAATAAACATGCAAAACAGAGACGACATAGATAAAAGGGAGGGAGAGAGAGATCGACCAAGAGGAGGGGGGAGATGAGATCGAGATCTGTCCATCTCCACCCAGACCAGACAGATCGAGCGAGAGCGAGAGGGAGAGGGAGAGAGAGAGAGTTCGTGAGATCGAGTGAGAGGCAGACAGAGAGGGAGTGAAAGGGAGGGAGAGAGAGAGGGACGAACCTGATCGACGACCGTCGAGCTGCTGTTCGAAACGAGAGACGACGACGAACTCCTCCTCCTACTGCTTCGCAGCTACTGTTCGACCTAGGTTTAGGTAAGTTTGGTTGATTTTTTTTTTTTTTTTTTTTTTTTTTTTTTCTTTTTTTCATTATACTTTGACCCCATTTTAAGTTTTTTAAATTATTTTTTTGCCCCGCCGTATCCATACTATATCCCGACCGTATCCCGACCATATCCTCTCGTATTCTAGACGTATCCAAAATTCAAAAATTAAAAAAAAAAAAATTGGATACTTCATTTCCCGTATCTGATACGTATCTCGCCGTATCGGGCGCGTATCCGTATCCGATACATACTCGATACGCGTACAGGGTCCATTTCGGAGTATCTGTGCTTCATAGATAAAAATGAAACTTTTATACCCTCAATAGACCTACAGTTCTGTTCACCCCATATATTCCACATAACATAAGGCATAACTTCTCCCTTCTATTCCCTACTTTATACCCCTGACAACTATGAAGAAGCGCAACCTCCCGCAAACAAATGTCCACTCGGTTTCGCAATGGATTAGAAGGCAGTTCACCAATTCTCCACCATGTGTGCACATTCCAACACCAATCTATAATCAACTGCCTTCTTCAAATCAAGGTATCGATCAGGACTGTTCAAATACCTGCCCAAACCGATGAATCCGACTCAGCCCGACCACAAACAGATGGTTTCGAATCCATAATCAGTCGGCTACAGGTAAATAGGGGCATTGTCACGGGTTATCGGTCGAATAACAAGTTTGGCAAAAAGAAACCCATATAACCTGACCAGACCGATTTGAATATTTAAAAAATATCTCCACACGTGTCATATTGTAATTGATGATCACAGATTGTATCTATCACTATTCTAGGGTGCTTCACCAACTCCGCTTATTGAAAGTGATGCAAATCTCTTTCTCTATGCAC
This sequence comes from Camellia sinensis, assembly GCF_004153795.1. Classification (NCBI taxonomy): domain Eukaryota; kingdom Viridiplantae; phylum Streptophyta; class Magnoliopsida; order Ericales; family Theaceae; genus Camellia; species Camellia sinensis. Next base: position 366,402 of record NW_021029034.1, on the reverse strand, counting down.
TCATTGATTCCTACATTAATTGCTACACTCACTTAAAATTGATTACATTTTCTCTCATACATTAATTGCTCTAACTCACCCTCTCACCTATTTTGACCACTCTCCATCGTTTCATCTACTGTCTCCTATGAAGCACGGATACTTCAAATAGGAAGACGTATCCGTATCGTATTTGTATCGGATACCGATACTCCTCGGATACTTACGGATACGTATCAGATACTTATTAAAAGTATCGGATACTTCTTAATTAATTTTTCATTAATTTTGAAGTATCAGATACTTAGTTTTGAAGTATCGGATTCTGACTCACATTTATCGGATACTTCTTAATTAATTTTGAAGTATCAAATCCTCCAAGTCATGTATTACTCCTTTTATGAAATTAGAATTGTATTATTTCTTGCATAACATCATGATATAATATAATTGCGAGAATAAATAAAATATTTTTACAATACTTTGCTTAGTTTTTTTTTTTTTTTTTATAAAAATAACATAGTAAGCTCAAATAATAGAATTCATCAAATTGGCATATCTTCATTATATCATGCGTGTCCCCTATAACTACATAGAAGTAAGAATTAATAAGATAATATAACAATAGTAAAATTAAATATCAATAAATAAATAAGAAAATAAACTTGCATAGAATATTTTTGACTAGTGCAAAAGGAAAAAACATAGGGTCAAGTTATGGATTGTTTGGATATTATAATATCAATATATTAGACTTGATATTGAAATGAAATGTTTGCAAGACCTATTGAAAATTTAAAAACTAAACTAGCTATTAGCTTAAATTAATACCTAATTCTTAAAGATTAGTATTTTGCATTATAAAGTTACTGTGATTTCTCAACATTCTTGAGCTTATGTGTAACTTAGGCCTCGTTTGGGAACAGGCTAATTTAGTAACTTTTTGACTATTTGGCTAAAAAGGTAGGTAAAAAAAACTTGTATGTTTGGGATGACTTTTTGGCTAATTACGAAAAGATGTGCAAAAAGTAGAGAGAAAAGAGAATCTTTGACTTTTTGGTATGGGTTGTTGGCTTTTTGGCTAATTTAGTAACTTTTTGGCTAATTGGCTAAAATAGCCTCTTGCCAAACGAGGCCTTATTGCTAATAATTTATTTATTTTTTATTTTTTACAAACGTATCCTAGCCGTATCCGTATCCTACTTTTTTAGGTTTTGCTGTATCGCCGTATCCGTATCGTATCGTATCGTATCGTATCGTATCCGTATCTCGTATCTGTATCCGTGCTTTCTAGACTGTCCCACCCTCTCCCTCTATCCCAATGAGAGCATTGATGTCTCTCTCTACTATTTCCTATACTACCCATCTACACTGTTCCATTTGGGAAAAAAAAATCCCTCTTCGCATTTATTTCTCTTTTCCATTAATCAATCTCTCTCTCTCTCTCTCTCTCTCTCTCTTCCATTACATTGATTCGATCCCCCTCACCCAAAAAAAGTCCTTTGATCTCTCCATCCCAAAAAATCCATTATGCCTCTTCAGTCTGCCATCTTTCTTCCATTACATTGATTATATTCATTCTCTCATGGGCTGGCTATTTGATCCTCCTCACCCAGAAAGACCGTTCAATCTCTCCTCCCAAAAAATCCATTATGCCACTTCAATCCCCCCGATGGTCTATTTTTTTTTCCCTAGAATCGTTAATGGTGGTGTTGTTCCATTAATGGCGATAGTGGAGGTAGATGTCTGACACTTACAGTTTGTTTATCAATTTCTCATACAATCTGTGATGAGCAATGGCGTCGATGAGTGATTGAAGAAGTAGTTGCTGTCAATGACATGGTGAGTCTCCTCTCTCCCTTCCTTTTCCATTTTCTTTTCTTCTCTCTCTCACACAAATCAGTACATGAGTTTAAAATCTTTTTATTGTGATGTTTGAATTCCATTTTTCCAATTTTTTCTCTCTCTTTCCCTCTAACAAGTTTTTGAAATTGACCAATCTGACCGCCAAACTCAGTCCGTCAATCTTTCACCTAAAAGCTACCCAACTTAGTTAAACTCCATCTCATAGCATCCTCCACTACTGACTTGGTCTTTAATTTATGAGTTTGAAATCCATATCAATTTTGACAACTATTTGCAATTTCAACAAACTACTACCTCATCGACTAAAAGAATTCCAATCTTGGTATGGTTTTTTATCACCCTAAATCCTAAATCAGCAAACTCTTCATAACCTCACTCACTATAAACCTATTTGTAGGCAGCATTAGTATATGTTCCCTGCTGTCCTACATGACTCTCTAATCATCATCCTTCCTCTGACATTCCAATCTCGGGGGACCCCAGAATTAAGGGGATAATGGTTTTGTCTACGCACATTCCAATATGCACACGCACGCCCATGAAACTGTTATATTGGATTATGTGTGTATATAAGAACAAAAAGAGTATGTAAGAGGGAAAAAGAGAGGAGAAGCAGACAAAATATTTAGCTGCACGATCAAGATTACTGATTACCACATCAGTATCATTAGCCCACTAAGCAAGTGATCCAGATCACCCGATTGTACGACAAATAATAGTTTCATTGTCAATTCTCTTTACTTGAATGCAAAATAAACTTGGGAACAAGAAAGAGATCAGCAAAGCAATCATCTTTCCATCAAAAACTACTTAAATGAAGTCCTAAACTGCAAATTATGGAACCCATGTAAAGCTTAATGAAAAGAAAAGCTCCTTTCAAACAAAATTTGAAACCCTTCTTCGAGAGAACACTCACCATTGTCCATGAAAAAAATTGAATAGAAAACCAAAACACACAACTTATACAATACACAACACAACGAGAACAAATACAAAAGACAAAATCAGTAAACAGCATCAAATCAAATCAAACGAACCTCTTGCCGGTAATTTGCCTAGGGCGAGTGGGATCGGGTGCGGTGTTACCATAAAGACGGTCCTTTATGGATTGCCTAGGGCGAGTGGGATCGGGTGCGGTGTTACCATAAAGACGGTCCTTTATGGAGCTCCTGGTTGAAGCCTCCACACGATCAGCATACATCACGTAGTATAGTAGTATAGTGTTTAGTATCGTTGATGATCACACAAAACCCTAACCCTAACCCTAACCGCAAATATACATATATATATATATATAGATAAAGGTTTTCCGACGACAGATAGAAGAAACGAAGGGACTCTCTCTCTCTCTCTGTCCAAAAAGCTCTCGAAATTCAGTGAATCGGGTCCTTGATTAGTTTCGAATGGAAAGTCCAATCAACCGCTTGCAAAGCCCGACCCATCCTCTCCGGTTTTTTTTTTTTTTGGCTTTTTGTCAGAGTGATGATGCATATGAGGCGTTCAAATGGTAAAATCGAACCATTGAGTTGGATAGATCTTTAAACTGGTCAATTTCATATTTTAATTCCACTCTAGGATTTGTTTTCTACAAAACGGTGTTGCCATGGCCCTTTTTGATGAATAAAAAAATAATAAAAATTTCTTTGTAAAATCAGTTTTTCTAAAGTCGTTTTTACTTGAAGTCTAATTAATTTTGTATTTATATAAAACGGTTTTTTATAAAATCATTTTTATTTTTATTAAAAAAAATTCTCAATTTATAAATATTGTTTGCCTGAAATAATAATTTTATCATAAATACAAAACGGTTTTAGGAAAGTCGTTTCATTATTAACAAAACCCATCTCATTCTCCCTTTGAACTTACGAAAGCCGTTTTTGATATCCAACACAACACAGTTGCGATTCTCAGTCAGTCGAACTCCGAAGGGAAGACCGACGACGACGAGGAAGCAAACGAACAACGACCAACAGTACACTACCGGCAAAACGAGAAACACCTTCAGCAAACACCCACATTCAGGTTTGTATCGCATAAATGAGGGTTTTCATTTTAGATTTGGGATTTTAAATTTCGAAATTAGGGATTGCTGAAACTAGGGTATTGAAAAGGTACAAATTTTGTTATTTGTAAGATATAGTTTACGATTTTCTATATCTCAGTTCACTTTTTCTGTGTCTCTGTTCACTCCTTTTTTGTTTATCATATAATTGTTATGATCAGGTTTTTTTTATGAGAGTTTTTTTTGTTTTTTTGTCCATTAATTTTTGTTTTTTTGTTAATTTTGGCTAGTACTTTGTTCGGTGGTACTGTATGGGTGTGCATATGTGATGTCAAACTTGGGTTATAAATTGATGTTAAAGAAATCAATTGTTATTATTAAAATGTGATAATTTTCTTGTCTTCTCTAATAGGATCAAAATTTCGTTTCCGTACGTTCTTTCGGTTAGGTTGGAAATGAAAATAGAAATGGAAACTTTTTCAAACGTTTCGAAAACATGAGAAATAACAAAAGGATTTGAAAGTGTATTAAAATATTTGGAAAAAAAAAAACAAAAACTTTTATTGATGTTAATAAATTCTCAATAGTTAATTACTTGAACATGTTGAGTGTTATGAATGCTTAGTTGGATAAAGGGGTTTGCCATTTTAAGAAAAATATATTAAAAGAAATTGCGAAATTCTTGTAACAGTAGGCATGGAAAAATAAACAATCTGTAACGCCCTCAAAATAAACCCATAATCATACATTCAGGATACAAGAAAGAGATATCATATTCGCAACATCAGAGTATTCTTACAAGAGATATTACATGTTGACAACAAAAATAAATGCCCTATAAGCTTACAACTTTCCAAGTTAACACTTGGGTTCAACAAAAATAGAGTTCTAACTCTTTACACAAAATAAGCCTTTGGCTTGATATACATGTAACACACAAAATAATCACAAAAGTAAGCATTCTGCTTTTACAACCTCCCAAGCTACGTCCTTGGAGGTAGCATATCACCTGCACCTGAAAATAATGTCTCATATAGGGTGAGCCAACGCCTAGTAGAGATATACTAACACATAATATGAGCAATAACTAAAACATTAACATTTGATAAATGTTCAACTCATATAAACCAACATACAGCAACCATGACAAGTATGTCCATGATCCTTTCCAATATCAACAATTTAAATGAGATTAAAACTCATAATAAAACACTTCCATACTTCACAATTCACATGAGATAACAACTCATATTAAAACACTTCATACTTCATAAATGATACACAGATTTGCTGTATCAATGGAGTCCATCCCCTATCTCCTCCCAAATAAAATTCGATTTAGGAGTACATCCCCTATCTCCTCCCACACAATATAATGTATATAAACAATCATCATATACATGATCAATCAATACACAAATTCGATGTATTATTCCAACCGCCATATTTAATGACATATTCAACCGATTAGTTTTAATTCACCTAATCATATGCAGTGTCTACAACAATCAAGACTATCCTCCACCGATAGCCTAAAGTAATTATTTCTAAACAGATAATAAATGCATTAAACAGATAATTTATCAACAATTTCAAATGTCAGTGATTAATCAATCCAACTACACCATTTCATCTCATAACTACCCAATTTCATTATTTCCAACTCAATTTCATATTTCCATAACTTCCAAAATTTATTATATAAATTAATTTATCAAAAATTAGGACTTTTGTCCCCCATTTTCCAATATTGACCCAAAGGCTCAAATATCATTACTAATCATCAATACCATCATTTTAAGACCCAAAATACACATGAATAAGTCATAATAACAAAACCCCTCTTTTACATCTTGAAACCCTAACACCCAAAATTACTCAACTCCAACATTAAATCAAAATGACCAAAAGTTTATGTCAAAGATCATAAAAATGAGTAGTTATCCCTACCTCAAATGAAGAGACTCACAAAAGATGATGAAGAAACTCGGATGTGCTCCAAACCCACAATTTTTCAAATCAAAACGAAGATCAAGGGCAGCTCCACACTTAATACAAAGGAACTAGGGTAGAAGATCACTAGAACTAGATGTATTTATAGAGAGAAGATGTAGTCTAGAGAGAGAAACTCTCAAGTTATTCATTCAATGAACTTCATTAAATAGATTAATGTATCTCATACATTCATGATACATATTGCATCTTCTATATTAATGAATTCATTAGATAGATTAATGTATCTTACATATTCATAATAGATACATAATGCATCTCTAAGATTCATTCATAATAAATCCATCACATTCAACGTATTAGCATTAGTCTTCTATACATTGTATATATAGGTGCATTCATCAATGATTAGTTACCATCTAATTGATGTACATGTATCTTACTTAATGAGATGAATCTAGCATAATCATGCATAAGCTTTGAAAAGTTAGAGAGAGAGAATGGCCCGAAAAAGTGATCCAAAAAGCTATTTTTCGGACTGATATACAAACAGGTCTGCTCGAGCGTCAAGCCCAAAATCTGGACATCAACCCTTGGTTTCTAAACACAACCAACCTGTTTTAAACCTGCCCAACACAACCCAAGACTCATATACAAAGAGTAAAGGACGGAAACGGGAATAAGGCAACAACACATCCACAGAACCGAGTCCGGAATACAATTAAACAATGAAGGGAAAACCGGGATCGCTATACAATCCGTGCATTGCTCCTTAATGTTTTCTAGACTACGAGCACAATTGGTAGCTGATTTGTTATCACAATAAAGCCTAAAAAAAATCTGTTTTGGTTGGTCTTAATTCTTATAGTGATTTTTAGTCAAAAGAAGTTCAAAGGGTCTATGTGTTATTGATTTGCACTTGATCTGGCATCTGTTTGACTGACATTTACTTTACCAAGTTGCAAAGATAACCTCTTTATCAATGTAATTAGCCTAATCAAACAAAGTTAAGAAAACAAATGTTTATTCAACAATCCTTAGAGCTTCTTCTAAACTGAGGTGTTGTAACTCCATGCGTGAATTGATTATCTGTAGCTACATGAATCTATTAGATTAGCGATTGACCCAAAAGCTTAATGTGTTTATGTTTTTAGAAGGCAAGATACTTTTCAGTCTTCATGGAAAGTTGGAATTTCAATATTTTATACTATTGTTTCAGAGTGAACAATTGTGGCCATGGTAGTTTAGAGTTTGAACTTGTGAACAATTTAGGATTTTCCTGTTAGAAGTTCTTAGGTTGTTATAGTACGAAAAATTAGGGCTTGTAAAATTAGGTTCTTATAGTATGACGAATTAGTTTAGTAGAGTTTTTCTATATCAAAGGCCTATTGGTTATAATGTCATACATGGATGGTTCAATACATGAAGATGAAATGAGAAATTATGGCGCGCACAGTGAGGTTGTGGGAAGAGTTCTTATAGTATGTGCATGCTATTTCATAGAATGTGAAATTAAAAAAATCAAAGTATGAAAGCAACTACACACGAAACACATGACGAAAACGGGTTTGATAAACCTGAACAAAATGTCAATTAAAGATATGGAAAATGTTCTTTCAAAGCATTTGAAAACACCCACCCATGAAAGCCCCCAAAAAAAGAGTTTTAATTGAAAAAATTGTTTTAAAAAATAATAATAATACCAAAGGGAAAGCATAACAACATAAAACAAAGAGTAAAGGAAAACATAAGCTCGTAAGAAGGGATGAAGAAATCATGACAAATCACAACAAAATAATTCAAATGTTAATTCATGATAATTGGAGAAATGATCCCACACATGATTTTTTGTTTAAATGTACAAATAGATAATCCTTCTAAATAATACAAGAAATATAAGTCATATAGGATGCTATTATATATGGAGCAAATAACTTTCATTTCTATGTTCACGTTGATATGCCACTTAAATATTTTGTAATACCAAAAGACTCATGCCTAAAGGCGCTCATGTGTAATATATGTGGTGTTTGCGCTCAAATGTGCTTACTTTATTATTTTGAAATAATTGATTTACTTTGAATGCAAAGTTTAGGTATGGAAGTTGTGAGCATTATGTTCTATTGAGGTGGAAAGATTTTACGCAATCGCGATGAAGGTGTGTCGTACGACACCGAACCTCAGGGGTTGTATAATGTGCACAAGGGGATAACATTGGGCGAGTTGGAGGCTATGATGGTGCCAAAGGTTGGTACGCATGGAGAAATAATGCGATTAGAGTTTAAATGTAGACTCCCATGTCGGGGGAAGTATAGGTTGTTGCCAATCAAAGATAATGAGACCTTAAGTAATGTCTTAGAGCTCCCACATAAATTAGGTCCTGATTATTTTTTGGAAATCTATGTGGAGAATGAGAGCAATTTTCGTGGCACAGAGATGCCAATTCCGGTGTGTGGGACATTTACTCAAATGTTGACACAATCGCAATCCCCTAACAATACACTTATACAGTCTGCACACATGTTCCCTGAAGATTACCCTCCATTCAATCATTCTTAGAGTTACAATCAATTAAATGCATCACAGAACGTAGATGGTTATTACAGTGCCGAAGCAGGTCCAAGTGCTCCGACAACATATAATCCGATGGTTCTTACAACCCCATATCCCCACTGGAATGAAGAATATCCACCGGTTTGTAATGTTCAATGTACAATGGAGACGGCTATCCAAAATTATGCATCCTCTGATGATACAGTGCCATTGTTTGACGAGGTTGGAGTAAGTGATGAAGATTCCGTGGAAGATGTGGATGGCGCATGGGAAGGTGCAAACAATGACTCCGGTGATGACGAAGTTGGAGCGCTTCATGATATGCAGGAGGTACACCCGAATGTCCATTTCCCTTTCTACCATAATTTGCATTTCGACAATGATGGTTCCATCACTAGCCGTGATGTTGTCGAACGTTGGCCATTGTGGGACTTCGAAACTGCTCATTTGGAGAAAGGAATGATATTTACTGATAAGAAAAAACTAGTGCACGCTATTTAGTTGTATAACCTGAAGCGCAATCGAGAATGTAAGGTTGTAGAATCCAAAGGAAACAGTTGGGTGGCTGAGTGCAAGCACGGCTGCAACTTGAGGGTTCGGGCAACGAAGTTGAAAGACAAAGATTTCTTTCAAATTAGAAAGTTTGAAGCGCCGCATCAGTGTGTGTACCCTAGAATGAATAGGGACAATTGCAACCTCAAGTCCGAGGTCATTGCTCATTTCATCAAGGCACAAATTGCGGTAAGTGCCATGCTAGATTGTTGTTTTTAGGATTTCATTATGACTGTAATGTATTTAAATATAATTTATATTTGCAGATATCACCAAAATTGCCTATTCTTACCATAATTGAGGTCATGAAGGAGAAGTTTTAGTTCACTATATCATATAAGAAAGCGTGGCTTGCAAGGACGAAGGCAGTTGCAATGGTGTTTGGTGACTAGGACGAGTCGTACCGAAGGTTGCCTAGATATATGGTTGCATTACAGGCATTCAATCCAGGCACAGTTGTCACGTGGGACATGATTCCGAATTTGCACTCTACCTTAATCGGAACTTAAATGTACATGAACTATATGTTCTGGGCATTTAAACCTGCAATAGAAGGCTTCAAGTATTGCCGTCCAGTGATATGCATTGACGGCACACACTTGTACGGGAAATATGAAGGGAAGATTTTTGCGGCCACTGCAATAACTGTTGCGGACAAGATTGTACCTCTTGCCTTTGCCGTTGTTGACAAGGAGATGATCGAGAGTTGGGGTTGGTTCATTACTCTTCTTAGGCGGCATGTGTGCCGTGACCGAGAGGGGGTGACATTGATATCCGATCGACACACAGCTTTGCTTAGTGTCGTGTCAAGAATTTGGGACAATCCAACAGTTCAACCAAGAGGGTACCGTAGGTATTGCTTGCAATACGTATGTAGCAATTTCAATGACAGATTCGGCAATACAGTAGCGAAGGATCTTGTGTGGAGAGCTGGTTCTGCATGGCAAGTGTGGAAGTTTAACAAGATTATGGACGATATCTACAAGCTTAAGAAGAATACTGAACAGTGGTTTAGTCGAATGAACCCTATTCATTGGACATTGTGCCATGATGGTGGTCGTCGTTGGGGCATATTGACGACAAACCATATAGACACGTACACAATGTTCCCATTACAGCATCAGTTGAGATACCTTTTAATCGGCTGATCAAATATTTTGACGAGGGCAGGACCATTGTTGAAAATGCGAGTAATCGGGGTCACTTGTATACGACTAATGTTCAATGATGGATTGACGAGCACCAAGCTAAAACGAATGTGCATACGTTGGTACCGATTAATAGGTAATTTTTATTGGATGCACCGAATTCACTACACATTAACATTTCGCACTCGTCGATCATTGATGTTAGTCTATATTTAAACATATATGCATATTATTCCATGTACATACATTTTTCCTGCAGGGGAATAGGGGAATATGAGGTGAGGACAGCGCCGCATGGGATAGGGGGTGGTGTTCGTCAAATAGTTAGTCTCCGACCACCGAGTTGTTCATGTGGGAAGTACACATTATTTCAGTTGCCATGTTCCCACATGCTTGCTGTGACAGCAGACTTGGGCGAGGACCTTTTTCCTTCCGTTGCACCAGAGTATAGGTTGGAAGTCCACAAGCGTATCTTCGCGCAGAAGTTTAGGCCCATGCCGCACGGGCAATATTGGCGTAACGATGATTACCCAACTTTGCTTGCTATTCCAGATCGACAACATCAAGTTAAAACGGGTTGTCCTCAACATACCCGCATCCACAACGAAATGGATACTTCCAGACAAAGTGGATTGCACCATTGTAGTTTGTGTTTGCAAAGAGGGCATGATAAGAGAAAATGTCCAGCAAGAATTCGATCGATTCGACAGTAGTTTTTTTGTCTTCTTTACATATTAGTTCCACACTATTTTCTTTGAATTGGAGTCAATGTAATATTCAATGAATCAGTATTCAGTAAATTGATAATGTATTTACAACTTCAATTACTGATGACATAGATTTGGTCAAATGTGGAAAATCTCTTCAATTGCTTTAGTTGTTGCAAGTGTCCTTTGTGCACTGGATTGTGCAGACTTTGGTGTGTTGATGGTCGATTGTGTCCTGACCTCGATGGACACCAGTTTATCTAATGTTAGAAAAATGCAAATATTCACAGAGTGAATTAATAATCACCAATATAAATGCAGTTTATATTCAATGTTTTGCCACATTTTGTTATGTGGGAAACTATTTTTAAATATTTTTTTTTTCAAAATCCATTACGTGGGTGAAGGCCATTTTATGAATTCAATCATTTCTCGGACATTTACTACGTATATGCTTAGTTCTTGTAAAAAGTTTGACTAATGTATTTCAAATCTACATAAAAACCTCTTCAAACGTTCGTATTTCTTTCCTGTCCAAATGACAACTCCTTTAAAGTGAAAGCACGTTTTTTCATGACATGCAGGTTGACGTGACAACACGCTAACAATAACTTTAATCACATAGGTACCATGTGAACCTTATCTCCTATGACAATAAGGTCAAATGAATTACTAATCACCAATATAAATGCATGTCATATTCAATGCATTGCCACATTTTGTTAGGTCGTGAATTGTTTTTTTAGTTTCCAAAAATTCATTACGTGAGGGAAGGCCATTTTATCAATTCAATCATGTGTCTTAAATTTAGTACATATTGGTAAATGCTTAGTTGTTCTAAAAAGTTTTAGTAGTGGATTTGAAATCTACTTAAAGCATGGGTTTTCATGTCATAAAGCTTGACGTGACAACGCGCTGACAATATCTTTAAACTCACAGGTACCATGTGTACCTTATCTCCTATCACAATAATGTGAAATGAATTACTAATTAGCAATATAAATGCATGTAATATTCAATGCATAGCCACATTTTGTTAGGTGGTGAACTGTTTTTTAGTTATCAAAAAATTCATTACGTGACGGAAGCCCATTTTTCCAGGCAACAAATTTCTCTTAAATTTAGTACATATTGGTAAATGATTAGTTTTAAAAAGTTTTTATATGTGAATTTCAAATCTCCTAAAAACCCTCGTCAGCTGTATGGATTTGAAATCTATCCAATTGACAAGTCGAATTGACATCTCCTAATGACATGAAAGCACGTTTTTTCATGTCATAAATGTTTACGTCACAACGCTTGTCCAATTACTTTAGACACACAAGTACCATCACGACATCAACTGAAACACGTTTTTTCATGTCATAAAGGTTGACGTGACTCTTCCAATTACTTTACACACACAGGTACCTTGATGCCATAAATTGAAGCACGTTTTTTCATGTCATACAACTTGACATGACAACACTCATCCAATTACTAAAAACACACAAGTACCGTCATCACATAAAGTGAAAGCACGTTTTTCATGTCATAAAGGTTGACGTGACAATGCTCTTCCAATTACTTTAAACACATAGGTACCATCATGACATAAAGTGAAAGCACGTTTTTTCATGTCATAAAGGTTGACGTGATAACACTTGTCTCCACTTAATCTAAACACACATACATGAGTAATCGTGTCCATCTCTATTTTATGTGTTCTGCATGTTGGAACTACTGTTCCTAGTCATCGCTATAAGTATCACACCCTAGCAGACCTATATGTTTACACAAAAATTGAGAGATATCATCATGACATATACGGTGGTTGATCTATATTCCGCAATAGGTCGCCATTGGGTTACAGACGGAGATGAATTTCAATACTCATTAAATCCAAATTTGAGTTATTCACATCACACCGTCAATACCATGAGAGTTGAGTGGGAATTCTGCATAACACGAGCAACCGTTCTCGTTGAGCTATGTTGTGAAGTTCAAATTAAATTTCCTCGACGACTAGCCATGCGTATGCCAATTGACACTCCACAGCTGTTACAAAGGGCATTGCATCGTATTCGCGATGAAGTTAATCGCATGACCCAACGTTTGCAAAGGTCTGAACTTCGGAAGACAATGAATGAGCGTGCTGAAGATGGCTTAATGGATAATGTGCAACAATTTCAGTTGGAGCATGGATGCTATGTATCAATCTGACATTGAGATGTCAGATGATGATGATAATGAATGAAACTGTTTCGATGTCTGGCGGAACAATTTCTCTTGTAATGGCTTTGTAATGCATATGCACAAGTTATCAATAAAAGGAGAATTTAGAATGTGAAATTATGACTTGTGTAATGCATTTTTAAAATGCGATAATTGTCAAGATTAGCATATAGCAGATGCCTCTTCCAATGGCTCTTGTGAATGTTTAGCATTTTATTTTATGATTTACATCCATAATTGACAGATTAAATGAGTTTATACTTTCAAATAAAATGTGACTGTCCAGCTGATCGCATTCGTTTGGTCCCTTTAATGTAAATAATTTTTTTTTGCTTCCCTGAAATTGATTATGGAACATTCTTTCGAAAATAATATACCAACCTGACATTGGCATCCCCCATTCATAATGATGACAATGACTGAACTTGGTTGGATGTATGATGATAAGAGATAAGATACATTGTAATGGCTAGCCACAAGTTACCAATGCAAATACAAATGTTGTAGGCCATGTTTATAGGTGAGTGTACATAAATGTACACTTTTCATGAACTTAAGCTTCATAAAACAGTAACACATAGTGCAACGGACGGTTAATAACGTAGTTGAACAACAACAATGCAGTGAACGGTTACACAACATAGACCCGATACACATCAACAACATAAAACAGTCACACATATTGATCTCCTAGGTTACATATGTTGAAAATAGACTCGGTACGACATACATACATATTGAACAACAACACTTACATGTTTGATTTGTCATTCCTCATCTGACATGTAGTAGTCAAAGAGATATTTTTCATTGTGTAAGACGTGATTTTGCTCGGTTATAGTCAATTCTCTGTTGCTTGCTTTCGCCACTTCAGTTGTTAGTTCAAGCATGAAATGGTGACATCTCCGCAGCAACATTCTGTTGTTCTCCTTTTGAATTCTGCTAACTGCTTCCTTATAGTTCCCCACATTTCGTTTAGGCATGCTCAATGAACGACGATGAGGTACCGGTGCCCCTAAGTTATGTAGATCACTAAACAAACTCTCCTGCTCCGTTACCTTGAATGCCCATTCTGCCCGAATACCAGCGTAATAATCCTTTGGGCTAGAGCATTTTTCGCTCATGTAGTCATAACTAAATGGAGGTAGTAGCCACACTTTGGGCAGCCTTCGTTGGCGTGAACTGCCTGCACCCCTCGAAGACATTTCTTGTGTACAGCAAAATAAAAATAAATATATGGGTTGTAAATAATTATTGAGATGGGTTGGAAAATGATCGTAGTTGGGGTACTGCTATTTATAGACATGCAGAGGATATGAAATGGTACCGATAATTGATATTAGGGGTTACTGTGGAAGAACACACTTCCGTGATATTATTTTTACTTTTTCATTTCATGCAACCCTTTCTTTTTGTTTTCCCTAACTTGTTGCAGTTTGTATACCTGTGATATACTGTCAGGTCGTATTCTAATTTTGTCAGCATATGTATGTACAATTGTCAAACTTCTTGTTATTGGATATCGATTTCATATATGAAAACTTGTGCAGGTCTATGACTCATTTACCAGAAGAGATCCCATTATTGATTCATCAGCATCGAGCCGATACGATATGGCGTCAGTCGGTATGAATTATTACTTATAATCGATATTTGAATACTACACAAACACTGTAGTTGCTACATAATATAACGTGAAACTGTAAATGTTAGTCCATGGATCATCCTATTTGGACATTTCAATGGTTTAGACAAATTTCCCCAAGTGTAAATGTTAGTCCATAGAGAGAAAACGGAGAAGATTATATTAAATGGACCGCTAGCTTAACCAAAAAAAAAAGGTTAAAAAGTTGATAATCATTAAGTTTAACAATTACCCCAAGTTCACGCTTATGATATTAATGACTACAGTATCGAAGAAAGTTGATAATCATCGATTAGAGTTTAGAGTTTAGAACACAAACAAAATCAATTATTGACAACGTGAGTATTTTAGATTGTTCGTTTACTTAAATAACTTTTAACTTATTTCATACTACAACAACTTGCATTAATATAGTTCAAGCAACATTTTTCATTTCAAACGGATTGACTTTAAACTCTTCAAAATATATTCATTATGTGTTATATTAGTCTGTAATATTTCATTGTATTCATTTGATCCCCAACTTATTAATTTTAGCGACTCATAGTACCATCGCAGTGTGGAAAACTAGATCTGTCTACTTCCTTACTTGAAGAACATTAT
Source organism: Camellia sinensis (assembly GCF_004153795.1). Classification (NCBI taxonomy): domain Eukaryota; kingdom Viridiplantae; phylum Streptophyta; class Magnoliopsida; order Ericales; family Theaceae; genus Camellia; species Camellia sinensis. The sequence goes on along the minus strand of NW_021029034.1, from coordinate 351,180 downwards.
TTCAATTGATAAATTTCAATAAAAAATTTTAAAAATAGGTGGAGTTTGCCCTTTCAAAAATAGTCAAGTGTTGTAACAGCGGTAACCACCTGCTGGTTTTTGGAATTCATAGTAGGAACTGTTTTCACACTATTAACCCACATTGACTTATTTCAATTTTTATGAGATGATTTTCAGTATAATTTACATGAATTGTTTGTAGATTTTTTTTTTAATTATAATTTCAGAGTTGCGTATTGGCCTGTTGGTGCAACTTTTATTTTTAAATAAGTTGAAAAAGTTAATTACCATAATGTTAGAGAAATAATGCTTTCGGCTTCTTTTTTATTACTAACCCTTAACTTACAATAAACTGTACCAAATAAACACATAAAGGGGTTCGTTTGGGATGTAGGTTGACTTTTTGGCTTTTTAGGGCTAAAAAGCCTCACTTGGGATAGGCTTTTTGACTTTCGTAAAAGAAAAAATGAAATGAATATTGTTTACATGTAACATTTTGTCTTATTGGCTTTTTAGCCTATTTTGTTTTTTTGCCATGCCAAACGAAGGCCCAACTGTTCATTCCTTGTCTTTTACCTAGTTAATAAAGTGAGTCAACATTATTTCTTGTAAAAATTTTCATCACGTAAGTAGTTGGGAACATTAAATAAATAACACCACATGATACTCTAGGATGGCTTAATAATTATCCTTGCTAGCTGGCTAATTATGTAGTACTCTAGGAGAAAAATATGTTGATTCACTTTTGTTAAATAATTAAGAAATAATAAATATTTCACTTAATATGTTATGATTTCTCATTTTTCAAAAGTATCACATAAATAATATCATGTGATACTTTAAGAATATCTAACAATTCAACAGTGATTCATCAGTGAAGCGTTTTGCCAATTCTGAATAACATAATCTTCTACTTGCCAGCGATTTCTTATTTTATATTTTTACTGTCCTAAAAATTATATAAAATAAGAACACAAACAATTTCAATTATTGACAAAGTGACTATTTTAGCTTGTTTGTTTACTTGAATAACTTTTAACTTATTTCATACTACAACAACTTGCATTAATATAGTTCGAGCGACATTTTTCATTTCAAAATAAAGGACTTTAAACTCTTCAAAATATATTCATTATATGTTATATTGGTCTGTAATATTTCATTGTATTCATTTGATCCCCAACTTGTTTAATTCTTATCTCAATGATGAAATGACGGCTTAGTTATATTTTACGCCCTTCTAATTTAACTGAAAACCACATAAACCCCTATTGCAGTCTACAGTGAAGGGTACAGCCCAACTTCGTTTATAGGTGTACCAAGCATTCTAAAACTTATATTAGTTTTGATGGAGCCTTTCATTTCTATGTCATGACACTGCAAATCTGTGTCATGACACTTATGCACTATGCACTACTAAAATGTTGGTTATCTCACCCACTGTTTTAGTTAATAGAAGATGGGTTCATTATGAAAATTCAATTGTCATTTCAGTAATCAAATGTGTATATACGAGCATTATGTCTCTTACACACAATGTTGTCTTGTGCAGGCGAAAGATCAGCCGAAATTGAAACGCCAACGATCTGATTCGGGCATATGGGACACCGCCTTGGACCATAGAGTCCTACATTGCCTACTCTGTGCGGGGTTCTATGGGGTGTACCGGATCAGACCTATTCGATTGGACCACCATCTCGTTACAACTCTCGTAAAGAGGCGGCGCATAGAGACGTGCACATTTCATTTTCCTGTCGGAGAGTCCATGGTCACATTACAAGATGTGGCTATTCTATTTGGCCTACCGGTTGACGGACACATGGTCACTGGAAAAGACCCAGGAAATAAGTTGGATGATTTGACAGCACTATGTGTGGAGTTGTTAGGAGCAGCACCTACACAACAAGATTTCATAGGATTATCGCTTAAGTTGAAATGGATATCAAAGCATTTCCATCACCTTCCACATGACGCATCCGATGAGACAGTTCATCATTACGCTCAAGCCTATCTTATGTGGCTTATTGGAGGGGTGCTCGTCCCCGATAAGTCACAAAATATAGTGAAGATGATGTTTTTGCCACTACTTAGAGACTTCGACCGTATCCAGGAGTACAACTGGGGTGGTACCGCATTGGCATGTTTGTATAGGATGTTGTGTCGGGCGACGAAGGCCAATACAAAGGAGATAGCTGGCCCACTTGTGTTGTTACAAGTGAGTTGCAATGACTTGTAGTTTTATCTCATATTCTCAATTGCCATGTTTTCTAAAGTGCCTAGTGTAATAAATTAATAATGGCATCATTCATTGTAGGTTTGGGCGTGGGAGAGATTGAGCAGGATCGCCCCTAGTCGGAAGTCGAACATTGCTGCTGGCGAGCGTGCCATAGGGGAGGGTGACCAGCTGTTACCACCTAGCCCACGAGCTTGCAAGTGGAGGGTTCCCTTCAGCCATGAGGTGATATCGACTAATGTCAGTGTCATCTTCCGGGACCAGTTCGACCACATGATGGAGGGGGAGGTTTGTAATTTGTTCATGTCAATTTACCCATTTTTGTGTTTGTCGACCTCCGCTGTACGGATAGATCTCTAAATTATTGCATTGTTATTGCAGTTCATATGGGAGCCTTACAGGACGGAGGATGACATCATGACTAGCTTCCCATCGTATTGTACCATTGGTCGAGACATATGGATGGCACGAGTGCCATTTATATGCTTTGATGTCATTGACTGGCATCTCCCCGATCGGGTGCTTAGACAATTTGGATGAGTTTAGAGTGTGCCTGATCGCTTGGACGCCCACTTGGCTATGCATTTTAGAGATAGGCGCGGCAAAATGGCCATTGATTGGGCAAAGGAATACCAGACGTTTATTGGTGAGTGGAACAATCGACGCAACACCATTGTCCATACTGAGAGGAGCAATGAAGTGCTTACATCTTCGGACCCATACATGTTATGGTTTCGCTATCATACACGTTTAGTACTCAGTAATCTGAGTGACATTGCTGCCTTCGGATACCAAGGTGTCGGAGGTAGTTTAGAGGGATTGGTAAGTTCTTTATATTCTCCAAAACAATATTTGCTTAAGTTTGTGTATGTTTGTTATTTGGCATCGACGGTTACATAACACAACTACCATTACATTACAGGTTCGTAGAGTTGCGAGGGCATATCATATGGCAGACGCTGCCCATATTACACGTAATGGTAGAGAGGGATCGGATGCCATTGTCGAGATACGGGAGTTATTGTACGATGGTTTGCAACAGGCACACCGACGTGACCGACTAGATTTCGGCCACTTTGGCGAGGATCCTTATATGGGAGTAGATATTACAGCGACATCAATGTCGCACCCGAATATGCCATCCACTGAGCCATCGACATCAATGCCTCCACCGCATCCTACCCCACGTCATACACATCAATCGGACAATTTCGATATGGAACACTTTGGTGAGGGGCCTTCCATGGGTCTGTCCCCTCATGGTCCATCTATAGCAATGCATACACCGCAGACTTCCCCACCTGAATGTACCAATTACACATCCCAGTTTGCCCCTAAGGTAGATCCTCTAATGTCTGAACATACTTCCACACACTATGGCCATATATTGGACCCCTCCTGGTCACCACCCCCATATAGGATAGCGGTTGGTACCCCGGTGACTCCCTTAGCACCACTGTCTACTACATGTCTGTCTACTGTGATTCCTTCTGCGTCGACATTGACCACACCCGACCCTTTCACAGTACCATTATCTCCTACACCACATATAACCTTCACCTACCATGTTGATCCACTCATTACCCATGACTTCTACATTGACGGGGAGGGGGAGGGCCAGGTCCATGCACCAACCAGAGGGACAGGTAGGGGTAGAGGTTGTGGCGACTGTCGTGGTGTAAGTAGAGGCCGAGGACGAGGGCGAGGGCGAGGGCGAGGGCGACGCCAAGCAATACACCATGACAATAATGCAGCGGATAATGGCATTTCACAGCTTAGTGCCGTATATGAAGGTTTACCGGAGGTGGTATCAAATGATTGTACTGCACCCATTGGTGATGTGCAACCAGCTTCTACAGAAGCCGGCAAGGGAGTCGTACGTGCAGCAACTCAAGATATACAGAGAGTATGTAGTAAGAGACCTAGGAGACAAGCCCATGGAAGGGGTTGTGGAACAGGGGGAAAATTAGGACATTAGGAACAACCAACATTGGTAAGTATCTTCACACATTATCTTCAGGTGGTGTTTTCACTTGGATTAGTCTACATTGTTTACGTTGTGGCTTATTATATAGTTCTGGCTTTTGGCTTATCTTATCTTGTAATTGTTTTGTGTCAATAATGGGGTTGAGGACGTGAATTGTGCACGGAATATGGGAAATGTCATACTTATATCACATGGAAAGATACACCGCTCGGGTTCGCTGTTAATATCACGGGCAGGTCTTTGCCTGCCACTATTTCTAGTCTTGCTGTTAGTTTGCAGGTTGTTCTGGGTGGAGAGCTGGCCAATTTGTGGATATGTGGGTTGAGTGATGTGAGGCTATCTCATAAATATTATGTGAGAAGGTGAGGTTGTAGGTTGAGTGAATGGAGCAATATTATTCTTTGTCTCTCATAGTTTGTTAATGCAGGTTATTAGGGATGGTAGGTTTAGTGATGGTGAGCTCCTATATTAGGACTGTGTGTGAGGAGGGATTATTTGTGCTCATGAGGGTTGAGTTTGGTGAGCCCCTATATCTGGGTGACTGTTTTATTGGTGCAGGTTTTTAGCTGGTCTAATTTAGGGGAGTTAGTCGTTGTGGGTAAAGTGATTGAGTCAGACATTGTTTGAATAGTTTGTTATTTCTTTGTATTTAACTGCTATTTGTTGCTCAGTTTGAGTGTTATCTGAGGGTTGAGTGATGATAGTCAATATCAAGTGAGCTTAGTTTGTGTTAGCTATTGTTGAATTGTCCTATGGATTTGTTGATTGCTTGGCTGTTTTTAGGATCATTTGACTGAATGATGACGTAGAGCAAGCTATCCGATTTGGTGGATATTGTCCCAATTGTTGTCTGCTAAGATTCTAGATGCTGCTGCTGCTATTTATGTTACTGTTTTGAAGGAAGGGGTAGTTGCTTGCTGTGTTACTGGTTGCTGGTTGCTTACTGTTTCTTGATTCTGGTTGCTGCTGGCTGTGTGTTACTGCTGCTGGTTTGATGCTGTTGTGGATGCGTCGTTATGGTGTTCGTACAATTGGAACATTTACTTTGTTATTATGTTTGTAATAGTTATTGTGATACTATATGTATTTCCTGGACCTAATTTTAGCCTTCCATGTGGGATGTACATGGTTTATTCTGTAAATAGGTCTTGTTTATATTTGGGTGTACTTAGTGTTGGGTTTGTTCTTGCTCCCCATCTGCTTCTGTGCTTACATTACAAGACATCGCACATTTGGCGACCATTTTTGGCGACTAAACAAATTGTAGTCGCCGAAAGTACATTTTTTGGAAACTAAAATTCAAATTTGTCGGCGTTGGTTTAAGATACTGGTACTAAAATATTTTAGTCAATAAATATTACTTATTGGCAACTAAATGCCAAATAGTACTTTTGGCGACTAATATTTTCGTCGCTGTTCAGTAATTTCACTATTGCTGGTCTTTTACTATTAATACCATTTTCTCAATTCCAACAGATCGACTTGTAACTCTTTTGGCTAAAGAGAGAAGCCATTCACTGACTTACATTGGATGCATAAAGAAAGGACCTGTGATAACTGACTCTAAACTGAAGTGGTAGATAAGAAAACTTTTACCCCTCCCTCTCCTTTAAATATATATTTTTGTGTTTTTTTGTTTATGATGAAATGTGTATAACTATTCGCAACCTAATTTTTGAGTTTCTTTTCTATTGCAAATATTTCCAGGTATGAGAAATCAGGACATCTGATTGGTAGTGAATACGTCTTGCATGCTTATGGTCCTATCTATGTTCTTTCTGTAGAGGTGGTAGCATCACTGGCAATTGCTAGAAATAACAGGTCTGTCCATAACAATATGTAGTTTATTTTGCATGATCTCTTTATTGTGGTTTCTGTATACATATATATATATATATATTATGTTTGTTTGGTTTTGTTCTAGTTAGTCATGTTATCACATTGACATTCATTTGGTGAAGTAGGTTGGTTTCTTGGATTTTAGGATTTCTAATTGAATGCTGGATGACATTCTATGGAAGAGTTGACATTCTAATTGAGCAAGGTTTTGTGCTCTTTCTACATGGATTCAAGGTTGAGGCTTATAATTCATTATGGTCATGAGCATGTCTCAAATTCTCCATGAGGGCAAAAGATCTTACCTCTTTAAGTCAAAGGCACAAAATCTATAAGCATATATATTCTGGAAAAAGAGATAACCCGTCCTAATGTGGCCATTCTGACTTTTTCTACCACATATCTGGTAAGGGACTGAGGGTTTAAAAAAGAATGACAGATTGCATAGCATTTGAATTACACGTGAACTAGAAGATGTGGAAAATTACAATCTTGTTTACTAGAGTCCATTTAAGTACTTTGTAAACCCACTAGTAGGATATTTGTAGCCCTTTCTTCTTTTTATTTTTTATTTTTTGCTACAGGAAAGCTTGGCCTTCCCAATTATGTGCACTTTTTGATCCTTCCAACTTTTATGGTTTTCTATTATTTTTTTAAAGTTGGACAACTTTTTTATTTGCAGCAAATAAAATGTAGTACAATATATAGCTCCTTAATGCTTACTATGTTGTTACCTTTCATGATTATTTTTTCATTGAATAGATGTATCCCTTGCCTTTGAGTTTGAGAATGTTTAGCAATGAGGACGTCACGCGAAATCAAACTGCTTTGCCATATGGATCATGAGAATGTAATCACAACTTTACATAAATTATAGTGCTTGCTTAGTTGTTTGGGGTCACAGATGATTGAATAGGAATAGAGCTTAACACTTGGTATGATTTTAGCCCCCGTCTGCTTTGATTCTGTTCATATGCATTAACTTTGTTGATTTTCTAAAATTCACCAACCGAAAAACACCTTAAAAGGACGTTAAGAGGGAAAAACTGCGAAATAGCCCCCGAACCACCGTTCGGATGTCACGGCCACCTTCCCCGTGACAAATAGGGCATGTGACAATAGATGAAATATAATTAGCACGTGTATGTTGGGAGTTAGAGCCGAAAACGCCTTAAACTTAACCGAAAAGGGCGTTAAGGGGACGAAATTGCAAAACAGCCCCCAAACCACCATTCGGATATCACAGCCACCTTTCCCGTGACAAATAGGACCACTGACAACAGACGGAATGTAATTAGCACGTGTATGTTGCGAGTTGGAGCTGAAAATGCCTTAAATTTAACTGAAAAAGGACGTTAAGGGGGCGAAACTGCGAAACTACCTCTGAACCACCGTTCAGATGTCACGGCCAGCTTTTCCGTGACAAATAGGACCTGTGACAATAGACGGAATGTAATTAGCACGTGTAAGTTGGGAGTTAGAGCTGAAAATGCCTTAAACTTAATCGAAAAAGGGCGTTAAGAGGGCGAAACTGTGAAACAGCCCCTAAACCATCGTTCGGATGTCATGGCCACCTTCCCTGTAACAAATAGGGCCTGTGACAACAGACAAAATGTAATTAGCACGTGTATGCTGGGAGTTAGAGCCAAAAACGCCTTAAACTTAACCAAAAAATGGTGTTAAGGGGGCAAAACTGCGAAACAGCCCCGAACCACCATTCGAATGTCACAGCCACCTTCCTCGTGACAAATAAGACCTATGACAATAGACGGAATATAATTAGCACGTGTATGTTGGGAGTTAGAGCTGAAAATGCCTTAAACTTAACCGAAAAAGGGCGTTAAGGGGGCAAAACTGCGAAACTGCCCCCAAACCACCGTTTGAATGTCACGGTCACCTTCCCTGTGAAAAATAGGACTTGTGACAACAGACAGAATGTAATTAGCACGTGTATGTTGGGAGTTAGAGTCGAAAACGCCTTAAACTTAACCGAAAAACGGCATTAAGAAATTGAAAATACGAAACAGCCCCCGAACTACTGTATGGATGTCACAACCAACTTTCCTATCATAAATAGGAGCTGTGACAACAAACAGAATTTAATTAGCACGTGTTGGTTGGGAGTTAGAGCCGAAAATGCCTTAAATTTAATCGAAAAATGGCGTTAAGAGGGCGAAACTGGGAAACAGCCCCCGAACCACCGTTCGGATGTCACGGCCACCTTCCTTGTAACAAATAGGACCTGCAACAACAGACGGAATGTAATTAGCACGTGTATGTTGGGAGTTAGAGCCGAAAACGCCATAAACTTAACCGAAAAAGGGCGTCAATGGGGCGAAACTGCGAAACAGCCTCCGAACCACCGCTCAGATGTCACAGCCAGCTTTCCCGTGACAAATAGGACCTGTGACAACAGGCGGGATGTAATTAGCACGTGTATGTTGGGAGTTAGAACCGAAAACGCCTTAAAGTTAATCGAAAAACGGCGTTAAAAGGGCAAAAATACGAAACAGCCCCTGAACTACCGTATGGATGTCACGGCCACCTTCCCCATCATAAATAGGAGCTGTGACAACAGAAAGAATTTAATTAGCACGTATAGATTGAGAGTTAGAGCCGAAAACGCCTTAAACTTAATCGAAAAAGGGCGTTAAGGGGGCGAAACTGTGAAACAGCCCCCGAACCACGGTACGGATGTCACGGCTAGATTGCCTGTGACAAATAGGACTTGTGACAATAGACGGAATGTAATTAGCACGAGTAGGTTGGGAGTTAGAGCCGAAAATGCATTAAACTTAATCGAAAAAGGGCGTTAAGGGTGTGAAAAAGCAAAAAGGGCATTAAGGGTTTAAAAAAGCTAATTGATAAACTCACTTTGTTGCTGTATAATTGATATTGTGTGTTATATCCTCATAAATCGTTATTTGCCTATTTTAGTTGAAATCTTTGAAATAACAATATGTTAAGCTAAAAGGAATCATTGACTAATTTTTCTTTATTTAGTCTTGCTATATCAATTGATATATTCGTTGTGTTATTCATCTAAATTCAATTGAGTTAGTTATCTAATTTTTTCCTTCTCCATAAGCTAAATTACTTGTTAAATAAATTGAACCATATTCTGTTTAAACAAAAATCAAGCTCTGCATTTTTGATTACTTACCTCACTAGTTTTTGTTGCAGATTGATAATGTTGGCATGGATACACTGATGTTTTTGGGCCAGATTGATGATGTTTGCATGGGCGCAATTTACATTATATTTTTTGTTTATGGAAAACATGTACAGCTGATATGTTTTGTTATTAAGATTTTTTTTTTTTTTAGTTTGAATTGTAATTGTTGGTTCAGATAGTATATGTATTTGTTAGATTATACTATGTTTATGGATTCTTATTTTCTTTGATATGTACCGTTAATAGTTAAGTTGTGTATATGGTTGAAAATTGAATGCTACAGGTTGTAGATAAATATTTTTATTGAATGGTTGAGAATTGGATGAATGGATGGATGAATAATTTTGTATATGCACAGGTTACAGGTGACACAAAAAGTATTATTTCTTGTAGTGTTATTTGGTGTTTGAATAGGTGTGTTGTTTTTTCTTAATGGGTTAAGCTTCCAAAAAAAACTCCGAGTTAATGTTGACTTGTATTGGGTTGTTGTTATATAGATTTTTTTTTTTCATCTTACTCAAATGGGTGAATATAATATTTTTAGTCACCAAACATACAAATAGATTTGTATACATTTTTTGTTTGTTTGTTAGGGAGTGCTCTTTCCTTTGCAATTCTTTATTAGTTCATTACTTTCTTTATTGAATTGCAATGAGTTAATGAATGTTCTGGATTAATGAATGGACTCTCTCAGATTTCTTTAATGCTTTGGAATTTTCATGTTTGGTCTTTGAATTCAATAATTAGATTAAACATTAAACTTTTAATGTTTGGTTTAGAAATAAGTGTAATATTGTGTTATAGTTATGTATCTTGATATATAACTGTTAAATTTCTAGAGATTATGTGGCATGTTTGTTATGAATAATAGGAATGTATGTTGAATTATGTGAATACTTAAGGTTTTTTTTTTTTTTTTGAAACATGATATACAACTCCATTTTTTGTACCTACTTTATAGACTCATTGATGTGTCAAGAAGATGATTGGTTAATAATCAGATAATATTTAATTATCAACCAATCCTCTTCTTGACATATCAGTAGACCTATAAAGTAGGTCTAACTTTTCCGCCTGAATAACTATTCTTTTCTTTTTGTTTTTAAAAAAGATTTTGTTGCAGTTTAATTTTGTAATATGATAGGTCTTTTTTTTCTTCTTTTTTTTCTTTTCTTCTTCTTCTTCTTCTCTTCTCTTGGGCTGCATTTGGATTTAGGATATGAAGGAAATTTGTTGAGTGAAAGGAAAATGGAACATTAAAAAGATAACCCTTTTTATTTGATGACTTTTTTTTTTTTGTTTTTAGTGAACTATTTTTATTTTGGTTTTTTGTTGAACTGCTATTTTAAAAAGTTTAGGCTTTATTTAGTTTTTTTAATTTTGCTTACGAAAAAAAAAATTTACTTGTTAGATGTTTATGAAAACTTTTGAAAAAGCTTAAAGTTATTTTAAAATTTTGTTTTAATAATTTTTTTTTTTATGATTTTTATGAGAGTATTACTAGAAGTGTCATGAAAATTTAATATCAAGGAGAGAGAGAGACAGAGAGAGAAAACAAAATTAAGGTTTGTGCTTTCAAATTTGTAGATACTAGGAGTGTCATGAAAATTTACCCCCACCAATTATCCCACAAAATAAAATTAAAATATTCGTATAATATCATGAACACAAGTAAACACAAAATTAGAACAATGCTGCATTGCATAACAACAATATATTGTACAAGTTCACATTAGAAAGATACAAAACTTAATGCACCATCTATTCCAATAGAACATGGAAAATGTTAGGGTGAGGAAAACAAATGCATTTTGACAGATAAAACAGAATTCGTTAGCTGGAGAAACAATCTCAAAGTCAAGTGGTTGATCCAGTTGGGGGACTAATAAAGTTCAGGCAGACAAACTGCCGCCTTCAACAAGTAGCTCAGTCAAAAGCTTCCTTTAACTGGGGCTCCTCAAATAATGATCCTCTACGTAAATAATTTCAATCTCCATCAAGAAAGAAGAAAGAGTCGCCTTTCAATTCCTAAAAGTCCAGTCAAAATGATGACTCTGGTAAGGAATGAGGGGTTGACAGAAAATTAAACTTGGGGGCGAGACAAACATTACCCAAAAACAAGTGGTTGGTCCAGTTGGAGGACTAATAAAGTTCAGACAGACGAACTACTGCCTTCAACAACACAAAAAAAAGAACAGGTAGCTCAATCAAAAGCTTCCCTTAACTGGGGCTCCTCAAATAGTGATCCTCTACGTAAAGAATTTCAATCTCCATCAAGAAAGAAGAAAGAGACGCCTTCAAATTCCTGGAAGTCCAGTGAAAATGATGACTCTGGTAAGAAATGGGAGGTTGACAGAAAACTAAACTTGGGGGCTGGACGAACATTACCCAAAAACAAGTGGTTGGTCCAGTTGGGGGACTAATAAAGTTCAGACATGCGAACTACCACCTTCAACAACACAGAAAACAGAACAGGTAGCTCAATCAAAAGCTTCCCTTAACTGGGGCTCCTCAAATAATGATCCTCTACGTAAAGAATTTCAATCTCCATTAGAAAAGAAGAAAGAGTCGCCTTCCAATTCATGGAAGTCCAGTGAAAATGATGACTCTGGTAAGGAATGAGAGGTTGACAGAAAACTAAACTTGGGGGCTGGACAAACATTACCCAAAAACAAGTGGTTAGTCCAGTTGGGGGACTAATAAAGTTCAGACAGGCAAACTACCACCTTCAACAACACAGAAAACAGAACAGGTAGCTCAATCAAAAGCTTCCCTTAAGTGGGGCTCCTCAAATAGTGATTCTCTACGTAAAGAATTTCATTCTCCATCAGGAAAGAATAAAGAGTCGCCTTCTAATTCCTGGAAGTCCAGTGAAAATGATGACTCTGGTAAGGCATGGGAGGTTGACAGAAAACTAAACTTGGGGGTTGGACAAACATTACCCAAAAACAAGTGGTTGGTCTAGTTGGGGGACTAAGTTTCAAACCCAATTGGTTTTACTTGATTTGCTTGTCAAAATAACTATTTACAATTAATTATACCCAAACAGGTTGTTTTCTGCACCTTTTTAAAGAAATTGACGGTTCTCTTAGTATACAATAGCAATCAACGCAAGGCAAAAAATGTAAGAAACTAGACTTGTAACCGGTTGTAATGACACTGATTTGATAATTTTTGGATTTATACCCAAAGAACACTCATGGAATATAACCCATGCCATATACTTGTTCTTCATACATCCACTATACCCATTACACTATTTCACACCAACTATTAACTTGATAGATATTGAAGCCACCTAATCAGTTAAGCTTTCATTCCTTCTTCTTCAAATGAATGCACAGAAACATAAATACAAAATAACTATATTCACAGAATATTGGTTTCAACCTTGGAGATGGAGTTATTCAAGCACCAAACTAGTTGTTCAATTTTCACCAAAAGCTACTCCTATCTCCTCTTCATGGCTGCTAGTTGAATAATATGAGAGTTTAGGGTTATCCATACACTTTAAAAAATCTGACTCCCTTATCTTTTTGCCTTTCTTTATTTATTTATTTATTTTGTTATTATTAAAATCTTACCTCTAAATTAGAGATTTCCACCATAAATTTATTTTAGGTATAAAAATTAATTAAAAGACCTTCCAAATATTTAATTTGCACTTTAAGATTCACCACCAAAATATTTGAGATTGTAATATTATTATTTAATTATTTACTTAATTTTTATATTCGGGTTCTCACAGAATAGGTAGCTCAATCGAAATTTTCCCTCAACGAGGGCTCCTCAAATAGTGACCTCTACGTAAAGAATTTAAATCTCCATTATGAAAGAAGAAAGAGTCGCCTTCCAATTCTTGGTAGTCCAGTCAAAATGATGACTCTGGTAAGGAATGGGGGGTTGACAGCAAACTAAACTTGGGGACAGGACAAACAAGCTCAAAGTCAAGTGGTTGGTCCAGTTAGGGGATTACTAAATTTCCAAAAACCTATTTTTGGAAATTCAAAAACCAAGTAAGTTTCGGATTTAAAATTTATAAAAATTATTTTTAATATATACAACCACACAAAATTTTAAGTTTGACAAACTCTTTAAAAAAAATGTAATTATAATATTCATTTGAAAATACAAAACCATACGAATCATCTATTTGAATAAATTCCATTTTAACCCAATACTTTTATATTCAATTACATTTTCATTCCAACAATATTTTCATATACTAGTCTTCCAATACTATTGGGTTAAGTGGTTGTGCGTGAGATTTGCAAATTTATTACAAGTGATTTCCAGAAAAAATCAAAATAACAATTAATCTTCCATACCTATGGGGTTAAGTGGGCGTGCGTGGGATTTACAAATTTGTTACGATTGATCTGTGGATGAGTACGTTACGACCAATGTTCAGTTGATGTTGTAAATGTTTCCCAAAATATTACAAATTGAATATTCAAAAGTTGATTTTAAAATAATTCCAAATGACAACAAAAATTCAAATAGTCATACTTTTCAATGAAATACAAATAGTTTGTCATAACAACGAATGATGCATAAGTAAGTGAAACACAACATTGCCTACATAAGCTTCCTTTTTTCACACATTCAGTAGTCAAATCGTGGAGAGACTTGTCAAGCCATTCACAGATCCATCAAAAATGCCTTACTGATGCAGTGACATTGAACACAGTTAATAAATTAATCCCCTTACGAATTGGTGAATTTTACATGGGCACAATAAACTTTGTATGCATGCGTGCTTCTTTCATACAGTGAGTAGTCACTTCGAAGTTACGATATCGAGGTCAGAAATATGGTGTTTTGAAGAAATTTGAAATTCAATCATAAAATCAAATGGAGGAGAGTAGAAGATAAAATGCTATACTAGTTCGTGACTTGTCAACATGCAGTGACTTGTCAAGTCAGTTTGGTCGGGTTCAATCGATTTTGTCGATTTTTTCAATTTTTCTGACATCCCGCGTTACAGTGAGTAATCAGTGAGTTGTCACATCGAACATGCAAGTGAGTTATGTTCCAAGAAATTCAAGTTGCGTTTCTAACATCCCTCGCCCTTTTTACTACATTCACAGTGTCACATGGCAATAGTGACTTTGCCCATACGCTTTAACTTTCACTGATTTACCTTACAATGAGCATGCCTTTATTTTTTCGGTATATGCAGATGGATTGTCAAGTCATGTGACTTGGTGCACAGGCATTGCTTTTCTCTGTTTTCTGATTACAGTGACAACTCATCTCTTATTAATATATGTGGGATTGTCAATTCAGAAAGTCACATGGCAATAGTGAATTCACTGATTTACCTTACAGTGAGCATGCCATTATTTTGTCGGTATATGCAGATGGATTGTCAACTCATGTGAGTTGGTACACAGTATTTGCTTTTCTCTGTTTTTTCATTCTAGTGACAACTCATACCTTGTTCATATATGTGGGATTGTCATGCTGAGGCATTTATTTTCTATGGTTTTTCCTTTAGTGTCTTTCTAAAGCCGTTCATAACCAACTATATAAACGACTAATGGTGAAGACACAACTTTACAACTCATTTCGCCCTACGAAATTATCATTCATTTGTTTAAAAAAATTACCATGGCTACACGATTCATGGGAGGGAGTGCGAATCACAGAGGTGGTAGGAACTTGCAAAAGGGTAACAATTCACGACAAGGAGGGGGAAGGGGACGTGGCGATGCTAAAGATGAAACAACAATACCTGTTTTAGATTATGCTTGTGGTTATCGTGATAGGTCTGGGAAGCGACATTTTTTGATGCCTAAGTATTATCGAGTTCAAGGAGGTTCATGTATGGAGCCATCTGATAATCAAACAGGATATGGTTTATCTGACACTGCTCGTCTCAAGTGGTCCGCACTATTTATAGAGCGGGTATAGTTGGAAACCTTAAGTCGGGAAAATCAACTTAAGGTTCCAAAAGCACGTTCTTTGAGATCCAAAAGCAAGATCCTAATAATGTTGATCGACTATGTGAAAGACTACAACGTGAGATTTTTCAAATGCGTCGTAGGTTAGCCCGCGACATGCAACTATACATAGTTAAGAAGGATGCCCAGAAGAACAAAACAAAACCAAATGTTGCGGCTATCAAGGGTATCATGGAGAATCCTGAACTTGTCTCTGACCCTAAGCTTTCGGATTATTCAGACTCTGAGATTGCCGATTTAAGCGCGAATTAGGTGTTTATGTCTATACTTCGGCAATATTAGGTCATGCATTAATATGTAATGTGTGTGTTTGACTAAGTGTTTCTGTAATGAGTTTGTTAGATTGTCTGCCTAATATTTGTCTATCTAATTGTTATGTTTATGTATTATGTGTTCAGTTCAGGGTGTCCAGGATGTATGTATTGTGTGTTCAGTTCATGGTGTCTAGAATGTATTTTTGTGGGATACTTATGTTTGTACTACCTATGTAACTGAAAACTGTTAAATTTGGAACTTCAGTTATGTTGTTTTCATGAATTAGTGACTTCATATATTATGTATTAAGTTTTATTACAAAAATGTTGACAAAATTTGTTTTAGGGGAAATACACATTCTCTTAACTTGTTCATCTTCTCAATCATGACAACCCAAAAATGTAACCATTACTCATTGAATATAACAAATAACGTTCTCATTCTTACAAAAAATACACTACCAATTGAATAAAACAAATAACATTTCCATTCATTCATTCATTGCACAACATCAGTCTTATGAAATAAGCGAAACCAATTGAATCACAATAACATCAACTCCAACCCAATATTTACATTACATAAGTTCCTGTTCGTAATCAGACACCAAATTACATACAAGTTACATTACATAGCAAAAAATGGAAAAAAGTATTATTCGTATGTAAAAAATACATCACCAAAATTTGAGGTCTTTCTCTTCTTCCTTCTTGCTGCAGCTCTCGCGGTGGCCTTCGTCTTCTTGGCCTCCTCTGCGGTGCTCTTCACGTCTCACCCTTCGTCGTTGTTCGTCGAAGTGCAGAGTGGGTGGGTGTGCTTCAGACTGTAGAGCATGTATATCACCTTCTAACCCAAAACAAAGACGAAAGGAAAAAAAAAATTAATGAAAACTGCTAGAAAACGATTTTACTAAACCTGTTTTCTAAATTACATTATCACCTTCTAACCCAAGACAAAGACAAAAGAAAATAAAATAAAATTTAAATGAAAACGGCTTTAGTAAAGCCAAAAAAAATTTCTGAATTACACCTTCTAACCCAAAACAAAGACAAAAGAAAAAAAAATTAAAATTAAACATAATTTAAATGAAAACGGCTTTAGTAAAGCCAAAAAAAAATTCTGAATTACATTATCACCTTCTAACCCAAAACAAAGACAAAAGAAAAAAGAAAAAAAATTTACATGAAAACGGCTTTAATAAAGCCAAAAAAAATTTATGAATTACACCTTCTAACCCAAAACAAAGGCAAAAGAAAAAATAAATAAATTAACATGAGAATGGCTTTAGTAAAGCCAAAAAAAAATTCTGAATTACGTCATGAAAAAAAAAAAAAAAATTTACATGAAAACGGCTTTAGGAAAGTCGTATTAGAAAACGGTTTTAGCAAACCCGTTTTCTGAATTACACTAGAACAAAGACAACAGAAAAAATAAAAAAATACTTGAAAACGGCTTTAGGAAAGCCGTATTAGTTTTAGCAAACCCGTTTTCTGAATTACACTAGAACAAAGACAACAGAAAAAAAAATTACTTGAAAACGGCTTTAGGAAAGCCGTTTTCTGAATTACATTATTTTGTGGCAATTTATATTTATGTTGGAAAAAAAAATACTAGAAAACGGTTTTACAAAAACTGTTTTATATAAACTGAAAATTAATTAGACTTTAAGTAAAAACAGCTTTAGAAAAACCGGTTTTACGAAGGAAATTTTATTATTTTTTTTATTCATCAAAAACGGCAATGGCAACACCGTTTTGAAGAAAACGGCTTTCCCAAAATTGTTTCACCCTATATTGGGAATAAAGTAGAAAACACACCTTAGAGTGGGACTAAAATATTCAAAATGTAACAGTCAGGTAAATTGGCCCTTTAAATTAGTATAATTAAATTGATTTTTGATTTAAGTCTTATCTAAATCCAACTAATTCAGAAATCGAACTTATGTATATTTAAAATTTTATTTATATTTACACGTCTTTGCATAAGGATGATATAAATAAGTGTATTTTTTAACTTTTTACGAAAAAAATGTATAGAAAAGCAGAGAAGTGATGTGACTAAAAAAAGATAAAAAGATAAAAGACGTACTTATATAGTGTACTTCAAACCAAGCAAATATTTTTTTACGTACAAGACTTATCAATTGAACGAACGAAGTACTAATTAAGTTGAATTTCGTAATTGATTTAATTTGTATTGATTGTGTTTGAACTTGAATTGCATTTACTCTTTATTTGTGTTATGTTTAAGGGAAATTGAGCATTGAGCATTGAATAATTTTCATTAAATATAACACAAACAGAGAGTAAAATACTATTTAATGTAAATTAAAACAAATTAAATACAACTCAAGCTTAAAAACTTATTTTATAGTATGTTTAAATGTTAAAGACTTATATATTTTAATCATTTATTATTGAATAATGTGGTGGGCAAAAATCGTGCCCCCAGGTTGTAACGGCATTTCAACAGTTGTTGGATGCTTTCAGACCTGAAATATACTCACCAAAGAATAAAGAAGAGGTTGGGAAGCAACTGGAGGACTCTCCTATGTCTAAGTTAGTAAGAAAGTAAACAAGGGCATAATATATGAGTAGAAGTTCTGGTTGGAGTGTTGGGATGTGTGTACATTAACTCTGGATGTTATCTTTATTTATACTCTACTCTCACTAGCCATTATGGGCAGTTGCACCTCCCTTCACTCCTCACGTTCTTTTCTTTAGGGATCCTGTACCAAATTGGTGAGATTATCTAGGTGTTTGTGTAACACCCTAACTACTGGGCCTTTAATAAATCAACGCAACCTCAAATTTTAAATTCTAACTAATTAATAATCTCAAAAATACAAAATTGTCTCCAAAATAATTATACAAATATCTCCAAAATATAACTTATAAAAATCTCTAAAAATAATATATAATGGTGAGTCCAAAAATCCCTAACTCAATAATCCTTTAAATTCTTGAACTCCAACCGCCACTAAATTTGCTCCACACCTGAAAAATAAATTAATTCGAGAAATATACAATACAACAGGAATAACAAAGCTCGGATAGAGAATAAATTCACATGGATCCAATAATTACACAAACGATTCAATTCGAGATACCAAACAATTTACCAAATTGCACAAACAAGTAAACTCGACATATGATAATTTATCTAGGACCAAATAACCAGTCCTACTCAATACATGACCAGTGATTGGCCTCACCCCCCTCACCCAAGCACAACCGCTTATCCGAGCTATTGGTATAGAGCATATTGACAAAGTCCACTCGATCTATGTACGAAGCATTTCCACGTCATTTAGCTAGACAAATCAATATTTCCAACACAAAATAACTACACAGAGTTTATCAAATGACTAGAGTAATCAAACAAATCAATAACGAATAATTCCACAGAATTTATCAAATCATCAAGACGAGTACAAATTGAAGGTGATTAAAATAACACTGTTTGCAAAGAGATTTAAAGGAAGCATATTGTATACCACCCGAATTACCTCAAATCAATTTCCTCCGTCGCCAACACTCTAATCTCGATATTTCTCCATGGATCTCCAAAAATAACTCTAATCTTACTTTGATAAAATCTACAACTCTCATTTGCTATATCACCAAGGCAAAACATAATTTCCCAATTCAAAACCACTTAAAGATTAAAATGAAAAGGCCCATTTCAAATTTTTCCTAAGCCCGACCTTCCTATGGTTTGTAGAGAATTTTATCTAGTTTTCAAAACATTTTTCGAAAATGGAATAAATTTTCTAGATTTTTAGTTATTTTAGAAATACTCCAACTCTGTCCAGATTCGTCGACCATTATGAAAATCCGATTTTCTCACAAACCGCTCACTCTTTTTCAATGAAACTAATTTTCCTTGAAAGCCAAACTCCTTAAGGAATATTTTGACATAAAATTGAGGTCCAAAATATATTTCTACATTTTTCTAGAATTTTCGAAAGTTGGCTGTAAAACAGATTTTTCTGGCACAGTTCTTGAAATAAGAAAGTTTGTGAGAAAAGAGGTCAACTAGGGGAAATTTTTCACTTCTTTTGTGACGAAAACATGCTAAATAATATGTATTAAACTCAGAAATTAAAGATGAAGGTGTGCCTTTGGAAATTTTGAGAGATTGATATGGAAAAAGGTAGTCTTATACCGATTAAGAGAAATACAAGAAAGGTAGAATCAAGGCTCAACTCCTTTCATTTTTAACACAAGAATACCATCAAAACACCTCTGAAATGAATGTTTAAAACTTCTAAGAGCATGGATTTGAAACGAAAAGAAATAAGAAAGAGTTGTGTTGTGGCTTACTTGAGGGTTGTTGAAATTGCTAGCAAACTTTTTCTTCTTCTCCTCTCTTTTACCAAGCTGAACCTTTTCCCTCTCTTCTCCCGCAGCTGAATATAGTGTGCATGTGTGTGTTCTTGCATGTAAAATGCTATGGGAGGGGTTGTTTTCTTATAATGAATTTGGTACAAAAGGTCCTAAATGCCCATTGGTTGGAATTGAATTGGATAGTTTGGATTTAGTTTGAATTCAATGAAATAGTGAATGATTACAGGCCTTAATTATACAATTAATCATGATCTAGTAAGGATTTGGTTAGGATTGAACTTATGGTGGAGGCAAGTTCCATGATTTGGGAGTACTTGAATATTTTTTCCATGAATTCATGGATTTTGTTTGAAAAAGTGTACAATTTTTCTTTCCTTAGGGTGGCTGGCCATGTGCAAGAAATTTTGGGGAATTTTTGTTGATTATATATATGAAGATATTTTGTGTACAAAATTATTTATTTAAGAAAGGTGCAAGTGTATATATATGTGTGTGTGTGTGTGTGTAATGGTACTAGTTTGGGGTCAAAATGTGATTCAAGAAAAATATAAGGGCTTAGGTTCAATTAAAATATCTATTTCAAGTGTAGAGTTAACAAATTAGTGTTAGAAAAAATAATTCAGTTTGTGTTATCTTGCTTTGAATTTAAAGGTGAATAACCGAATGAAAACTGTGAAAACCGGAAGTTAAGGTTTAGAGAGATTAATCTAAAATTTGAGAGTTAAATAATTAATATTAGAGTGTTAAAAATGATTTCTAAGCTTCTAGGGTCGATTAGGATTTGTATGGGTTCGTTCGTGATGTGTTTTCGGTTCTAGGGTTTAATTTTACAAATAATCGACAAACTAAGGACGTTATTATAATAACTCAAAATTTAGAGACCTAATAAGATTTACAAAAATTAGGAGTCTCACAGTTTGTTGGGCCACGACTTTAGCGACACGCTTTTGACCCAATCTGCCTCTTGTGGGCGAGTGCCTCCATTCTGCTTTCTTACCCTGTACGTCTGAACCCCTAGTTTTGGACTTTTGGTCCTTTAAACCTGCCATTTTATTAATCTGGACTCAACTTTTTGGTTTCGCCTTTCCGAAGCTCATTTTAGCCTCCCATAATTGTCCCTCAACTCTGACTTTTTAGTTGTTCTGACCTTAGAATAAGTTAGAGTTTATCCGATAATAATGAGCTACCAAATCCTGTTATACTTTTATTGGGATTCAAATTTGTGCAATGATTCTTTTGAACCGTCACTTCTGAGTTGATGTCCTTTCGTCTGGTGCACCGCGTTTGACTTGGACACGTGCTTTCAAATTAATAGACCTAAACTGACGCGTACGTCAGGTGAAACGACATGTTTGTCAGCTCATATTGATTCGATGAGTATAAATCTCTTCCTCAGGCTTCCAAATGTCTAACAACTCAATACTGCCCCTCCCCTTCCTCTCTCTCTTCTTCCTCTCTCTCTTCGGCCAGAACGAAGAAGAAGAAAAGAAAAAAAAAAAAAATTCAAAAACTCCCAAAACGACGTCGTTTTGGGGGGCTGCCGGGTAGGACCGCCGGGTAGGACGACCGAGGATCCGGATTCGTACGTCTGAACCCCTGGTTTTGGACTTAGACCTGCCATTTTATTAATTTGGACTCAAATTTTTGGTTTCACCTTTTCGGAGCTCATTTTAGCCTCCCACAATTGTCCCTCAAGTCCGACTTTTTAGTTGTTCTGACCTTAGAATAAGTTAGAGTTTATCCGATAGTAATGAGCTACCAAATCCTGTTCTACTTTTATTGGGATTCAAATTTGCGCAATGATTCTTTTGAACCGTCACTTCTGAGTTGATGTCCTTTCGTCTGGTGCACCGCGTTTGATTTGGACACGTGCTTTCAAATTAATAGACCTAAACTGACGCGTACGTCAGGTGAAACGACATGATTGTCAGCTCACATTGATTCGATGAGTATAAATCTCTTCCTCAGGCTTCCAAATGTCTAACAACTCAATACTGCTTCCTTAAGAAATACAGTGCGAAAAAGGAGGGAGAAAGTTGAGGGATACTCCGACCGTCACCTTTTCGCTGCTCCGGGGAACTTGCTTCTATACCTCTAGTGATTGTAAGTCCCCTTTTTCTTCTCTTTTTTCCTTGGCTTCCTTTTTCCTTTGAATTCATGGGCAAATATCGCCAATTTCTTGAATCCCCTGAGGCTCTAGCCACTTTTTACTCATGATTTGAAATCCCTGAGGATGTCTAGCTCACGATTTGGAATCCCTGAGAATGTCCATATCTGTCTGAGACTGCCCACTGACAATCTCAATGGAGGTCTTGACTATAATTGCCTCCCACTTATCACCATTGTTGATGGAGAAGTGAGATTTCCCCTAAACCCCCTTCTACGAGAATGTCTAAGTTCCTTTACCCTTGCTCCCATCCAACTTTTTGCCAATATTTATCACACCATCAATGGCTTTTTTGAGTAGAACAAGACTCAAGGCCTTCAATTGGGACAGATGGAGATTCTATCCATTTATGTGTTAATCGCCTACAATGCCAAGGCTGAGGTAAAAGACCTCAAGTACTATCTGAGGCCCACAAAGATATCTAAAAAGCTCGTCACTGTCCTTTTTGAAACCAATAAAGACTTAGAGGAGGATATTATTACTGTTTCTGGGAATTGGGAATTTGATGATGATTCCCTGAAAATCTGGCTAGTCCCATGGAAGTTTGAGAGACTAGGTTTTGGTCTAGTTTTTCCTTTTTTGTCTTTTCTTTCTCTCTAATCTATGCTGTTTGATTTTGATCTTCCTTTTTCTTTCAGGTTCCAACATTAATGCGCTAAAAAACTTGCGACAATATCAAGTGCGACTTGATGATCTAAAGAAGGTTTGGGCTCGTCCCCAAGTAGAAAAATCTACACCCCGACTCCTTGGGTACGAATTAATTGGGCCCCATTTTCTTGACAAGGGAAAAACCCTTGAAGAATCTTCTGATCAACAAGGGAGTTTTACTAGTGTTGCTTTGAATGAGCAGAAATCTTTGCCTATAATTGACCTTACCATGGAATGATGGAACTATCAAACGTTGATGTGAAGGACCTAGCGGCTGCTCTCTTAGCCTGTCACACCACCCCTCATGCTCAAGAGAAAAAGAAGAGTCAACTGAACTTCAAATTGTGAAGGTAGAAAAAGAAATGGAACTTCTTTTGGACCCGCCCCAATTGTTGTGGCTGCGGACTTTAAGTCTCCTAAATCTGTGAAGTCTATAAAACAACTTCCTTTTATGAGCGAACTCTCTTCTCTAGAATTTCTTGCCTCCAAGCCCTCGAAAGCTAAGGGACCTTCTCAGACCGCTCCTTCTGATGTGGCTACAAACCGTTTTAGGCCCCAATGTTCTTGTCCAATCATGCCACTTACGTGTCGACCAACGATAGCTTCATGGAGACTCTTAAGTTGAGCTTCCAAACCAATAAAGGGTTTCTTCTGCCCAAGAATACGGCTCCTTTCAAAAAGATGGATGATGGAGTACTGCATCACATTCGCATATCTAGTACCATTACGGTAATTTCAGGTTCTTTTTTTTAAAGCAAAACTATACTTGCAAAATTTTGCTTGTTTTTCTTTTCAACCTTCTAATCCAACGTCCCTTCTTTAGGTCATCCAGGTATGCCACGAGAGCACAGCCAAGACTAAAAATGCAAGAATCGATGCCCATAATCAGACCAAGAAAGCAGTTGAGGCCATATGCTCTCGAGGTGAACTGGAGCAGAAGCTTAACCAGACCTTCGAGGTGGCCAAAAAGCTTCAGGTAGAGAAAGCTGTTGTTCACAAGGCAGTCCTGACTCTTCGTGGTGAACTTGATGAGGCCCAACAAAGTCTGGATTCTACTCTTGCTGCTAACAATGAAGTGAGGAAAGAGGGGGTGGAAAATTTGAACAAGTATGCCCTGGACACCAAAAACATGTACCTGGAATAGATTTATAAGCTTCAGGATGATCTGTTAGTGAATGGATGGAGGGCTACTCCAGAAAAAGTTGGGATCACTTCTTACTCCTCTATGTACTCTGAACTTATCCTTCATTGGCCTAAGTATACACCTGCTGCCAAAGAGATGGTAAAAGAAAAGGTTGAGGAGGAAGAAGAAGATCTTTCTGAGGAAGAACCAGCTGCAGTCACTGATGTTGAAACAACGGCTCATCAGATCAAGTTACTAGCTCTGGGGTCTCTGAACCTCAAAAAGAAGCTTCCTCCTATGTTACCCCTACACTTCCAACTGTTGAAGATTTTGCTCTTTTTGATTTCATTCTAGATAAAGTAGCCAAGGTTGTGCCTTTTGAAGCCTCTAAGACTGCTACTTTTAAAAACCCTGCTTTTTAATAAAGATGAAGATTTTTCTTTTTGCTTCTTTTTTGCCTTTTTTTTTTTTTTTTTGGGGTGCAACTTTTTTTTGGTTGAAGTTTGGTGTGAACCTTTTTGTTGGTTGAAGCCATGCTGTTTTATAAGGCCCAGTCCTTGGATGTAAATGGTACAATCCCTTTATAAAGTTATTTTTGCAATGAATTTCACTTATTTGTTACTTTGCGGGAATATTCTGAGCATGATTAGGTGTATGACACCCTCTTGCCCCCTTACCTTAGATGTTTTTAATAAAAGTAATTAAGGGTACAAGCTTTAACTTCTGCACAACTGCTATCATTTTGAAGTTTGGATAAAAATGGGGTAGCAATTCTGAGCAGGATTGTTTTTACTTTAAAGAATTTTGTCTAAGCATAGAAATAGGGATACAATCCAGGCATGATTGTCAGACTTTTTCACACTTAGAAGTCTAAGCATAGAAATAGGGATACAATCCAGGCATGATTGTCAGACTTTTAGAAATAGGGATACAATCCAGGCATGATTGTCAGACTTTTTCACACTTAGAAAAATTTAAAGAATTTGACTAAGTATAAAATGGGGCTATAATCCTAAATAGGATTGTCAGACAAAAATTAAAATATTTGACTAAGTATAAAAACGGGGTTACAATCTTGAGTAGGATTCTTTAAAAATTTTGACTAAGTATAAAATGGGGCTACAATCCTGAGCATGATTGTCAGACTTTTTCACACTTAGAAAAATTTAAAGAATTTGATTAAGTATAACAAGAAGGTTACAATCCTGAGCAGGATCGTCAAACTTTTTTGGACTTAGGAACTGATTCTTGAGTGCAGAAACCAAGCTACAATCCTGAGTATGACTGTTGCATGTTTTAATACTTAAGAAATTGTTAGAAATTGTACTTTCTAGGTTGGAATGTCTTGGGCTGGACTTTCTTATTGTGTGCCTGTGCAATCTGCTTCTAATAGTTTGCCAAGTGTACTAGCAACACTGCTTTCTTTTCCTCGTTCAGATCAAGGCTTCGTGCTACAATTTGCTTGTTCTGAACAAGTTCATAGACTTTTAATCTTATAGTAGGCAATCCAACTTCTAATGGAATTACAACATCCATTCCAAATGCTAGTGAATAAGGCGTTTCCCCTTGAAAATTCTAAAAACATTTAAGATAATGATTTATGATTATGATTCAATTTAAAGATTACCCAACTTATCGTTGAAATTATTCCAGAACGCAGAAATAATATCATTTTGCTTACTGTTATTAGCATTACCAGCATAAGATCGTACGAAAATTAGTATTTTGCAGTTTGTTTTTGCGGCACTGCAAAGCCGAATCATAATTGATTGTGTTGTTTTCATATTGACTTTGTGTTTATGTCTTGACCTTTTGGTATGATGGGGCATTAGGATTATTCGTTAGTTATTTGAGCCAACGTACGATGGCACGAGTTAGCTTGCTATAACGTATGATGACACGAGTTAGCTTGCTATTGAACCAACGTAGGATGGCACGGGTTAGCTTGCTATAAACGAACATCAATCACAATCAAACAATCAACAACATATCTACACAACAATTTAATGTGAAAAAAATCACAATTGGACTCCTCCAATTGTGATAAAAAATCACAGGCCAAAGCCACAAAACATTCCACTAAGAAGACAAAAAAGAATTACGCACGAGAACCCTCAATTACCTAGCAAATCCATGCCTTAATTGAACCGAATCCGATATGCCTTTCTACCACCCTCTTCACCTCAAAATTGTTTTGCCCAACGTTGAATCCGCAACGCCAATGTCAAATCCACGATGATGAGCCACTCCAGAATCCACTAAAGCTTCAAGCCCAAGTTCCCTAGAATCCACCGATGAACACCTCTCTCTTTTTGTAAACGAAAGAACAAAACCAACCCTTGATGTTTATCACTATGTAGTTCGTTAATCAATTGATCACCTTCTATACATCAAGGAAACTCATATATAAACACCCTCCAATATAGAAGAATTTGTTTGTTCTTTCTCTTTAAGAATCTGGATGGGTTAAACCCTAAAAGTAGCAAACATTGCACTTTATGCTAAACAAAGCCGCAAAAACCGCTCTAGCGCTCACTTTACCACTCGAGCGGTGTGACTAAAGGCGGTGCTCACATATAGTCCAATTGTTGTGGGATGCCTTTTTGGGGTTACTAAGCAAGTCCAACAATTCGGACTCCCAATCTCCTGATCTAGTTCCACAAGTGCAATGTGAAATGCAAATGAGAGTCCAAATCCAACAATTTGTATAGAAAATCCATTTTATTGCAAAAGCCTTTCCCAGAAAATGGACTATATCACCAGATCTAAAGTCACTACCTAATCTTTTGGAAAAACTAGAAAATCCATGACTCGTGCCAAAGACCACTGTCCGTCATAACCAAAGTATCTCGGTTTGGGAACTTAGGTATGAGAGGGGAAAGTCATGAATTGAGCATCCCACTCACCCGATCAAAAGATCGGCCTCTACTAAGTCATGATGAAATTTTTATAGTCTTCATATATTCATATTCTATTTTTTAAATAATACTAACAAAACTATCTGAGGCATACAAATATAGATTGTGTCACTTATTCTGGTTATGCTTTGATATCATGCATTTTGGAAAGCATTTTGTACAACTCGGCCTAAAAAAAAAAACTCAGCAGCTTAAGTCTCAACAATATTCCAGCGTAAACAATACAACTTCCATCCACTGGCATCTATACGGATATTTCAATTAAACATCTCATGATATAGCAAGGAGTATGATAAATAACATGTACACACAAAATGCTAAAGCGAAAAAAATGCTCACCTAGTACTCTATGATAAGCAAAAAAAATGGGTTAGAAATAAATACATGATCCTATATACAGATAGCTAATGCAATACACCCACAATATGCAACTAGGGATTCAATTACTACCAAATGGCATGTGTATCATTTCAAGACATGAGATAGCGCATAGAACACCTTTTGAATTGATAAAATCCATAAATGCAAATGAACCAAATCCGTATGTGATTAAGGCTGAATTGTGCAACATTGAGTCCATTAATTAGGATCTCTTAACTTTACTTGCTTGTCAAACTATATATTTTATGCCTATTTAATGTCAATCAGGTTACACATAGTGGGAGAATAAAATGAGCAAAAATACAGAATTTTGGAGAGAAAAGTTCTTCCCGTACGTGCGGAGGCCCATTCTCTTACGTACGGCCTTTACCTCGCAGCCAAACAAGGCATAATCTTCCCGCACATGCGGCACCCCTTCCCACATGTGCGATGACCACTCCCGCACATGCGGTCGTACCTCGAATTTCGTGCTGCTATTTTGAACTTGTTTGAAAGACATCAAGGGGATAAAAAGAAAAAAAAATAGGCTGAAAGGAGGTTCTAAAAAATTGAAGGAGAAAGAAGAGGCTAGGGTTTGGAAAAAGGTGATTCTTAATCTTCAAAGCAAATTCCCATAGAGGGTTCCATCTCTTCCACCTCTTTCCACTTCTCCATGAGTGGTTAGGCTCTTCTTTTCTACGGTTTGATGAAACCCTAGCTATGTAATTAGGTTTTCTTTTTGGTTTTTGATTATGTAAAGGTTTGAACAATTGTATGGTATTTTAGAAGTTTCAAATATATATTTTTCACCATTTCTTCGAGTATTCGGCTTTCTGTGATTGTTGAATACTTTCCATACAATGGTTTTCTTTTCTTTCATATTCAAGGTATGAGACGAGTCATACTACGAGGGACAAGTTGTTTTGCTACCCTAGTTTAGAGCGAACGACTCGTACTACTTGAGATGGTTCGTGCCTATATATTGAACGTGATAACTCTCTTGATAAATGCTTCGAACTTATAGTTTAGTTCGAACCGTAGCATAATTGATTTCAAATTGAAACCTTATTTACGTAACTAGTAATGAACTCATTGCCCTAGGTTTTTCCCCAAATCAGTAAATTCATCTTTATTTATTATTGCTCGTTTATTCGCTTTGTTTAATTTAATTATTATTAGGTTATGAACAATCAATTTTTTTTATCAAAATTAATTTAGGAATTTAACAATTAAACTAGTTTAATTTCCCGTTTGTCCCTGTGGACCGATACCTAGACTTGCCATTATTCTAAGGAGTTTGGTATAGTTTAGTGTTTATTTTTGGTGTGTGAAACGATCCATCAAATTTTGGCGTCGTTGTCGGGGACTTCTGACAAAATTAATTAATTTAAAGTTACATTCTTATTTTAATTTTTAGTTTAGGATTTTATAATTTTTTTTTTTTTTAGTGTTGCTATGTGTGCAGAGTGTTTGAAAGTGGAGCTATCACCGAAGTGCAAGCGGAGTGCACCGAGCTTTAAAAACAAACCGCAGCATTAAAGTTCTATAAAAAAAAAACAAACAAACAAACACTCGCAAGCAAAGCACCAAATTGCTAAAAAGAAAGACAGAGCTCAATTGGAGGTTGGAGACAACGTCTACATGTCAAGCACCCGCAAGACAAGTAAAATGTTTTCGTTAAATCACTATGAGTACTTCTGCCTTTGGTATTTTGCTTTCATAACTTATTACACAGAGTCGGAACTTAGTGTGTGTGTGTGTGTGTGTGTGTGTGTGTGTGTGTGTGTGAGTAGTGTATACACGGGCGCCGTTCTTGTTGCCTTGAATTGTGGAGTTTGGACCTTGAACTAGAAAGGACTCTTAGGAAACTTAGAGCTTCTGCTCGTGTTCCTAGACTTGAATATTCATATCCATACTTCAAGCCATTAGAGATGGCGAATCCGAATAGCCTAAATGGGCCCAACCAAACCCTTAAGGATTACTTCACACCCACTGCATATACATCACCATCATGCATCCAATTACCCGACACTGCTGCTGCTCATTATGAGATTAAGTCCAGCACCATCCAAATGCTCCCATCATTCCATGGACTTGCTCATGATGACCCTTATAAACATCTGCATGAATTTCTAGAAATTTGCTCTACAATGAGGATCCAGAATTTCACCAATGAGGCCCTAATGTTGCGTTTGTTTTCGTTTTCATTAAAGGAAAAAGCCAAACATTGCCTGAACTCCTTACCTGCTAATTCTGTTACAACATGGGACTGATTACAGTAGAAACTTTTGGAGAAGTACTTTCCCATTGGTAAGACCAACCAACTCAAGCGAGTCATCGCCAATTTTGCTCAAATTGATGGCGAGTAATTTCATGAGACATGGGAAAGACTTCGTGACCTTCTCCAACAGTATCCCCACCACCAAGTGCCTAATTGGCAACTTGTTCAAACATTTTACTATGGCTTAACTGAGCCTCACCGCCAAATGGTGAATTCTTCTTTTAGTAGGACATTCATGTTCAAAAATGACGTTGAGGCATGTCAATTATTTGAGAACTTAAGTGATAATTCCCTTCACTATGCCTCCGTAGCCCGACAACCAATAGTTTGAGCCCCAAAAAGAGGGGGCATTTATGAGGTAGGGTAAAACCTAGAGTTAGCCTAACAAGTAAAGGCATTGTCCCAAAAAATGGACCAATTATTAGCTGGGGGATATGCCCCTACACAGCAAGATCAGCCTCAATTTCACGAGGCATGTGCTATATGGCCCTGCTCATGACTTGAGTGAGTGCCCTTTGGCATAACAATTCTCGGAATTAGTCCAAGAGCATGTGAATGTGGCTCAAGGTTTCTCTAACCCGAGTAATAACCCATATTCCAACACATACAATCCGAGATGGAGGAACCATCCTAACTTTTCATGGAGACCTCCTTCACAAGGCACATCTTATAACCCTCCACCACCAAGGCAAAATTTTAATAATTTTTCTAACCAATCTTCTTACCAACCACTGCAACCTTACCGACAACCACAACCCCCGCATGTTCCTTAAGGCAACTCTGCCTTTGAGACTCAAGTGTTGGAAGTCTCTCAAAACTTAAGGGGTTGACACTAGTAGTTCACTCCCATACTCACTCTATTGCCAAGCTAGAGGCCCAATTACGTCAAATGGCTAATAACATGAATATGAGAGAGGAGGAAAAATTACCTAGTCAGACTGTAACCAACCCTAAGGGTCAATATGGGGCAGAGGGGTCAGGTGGGAATGGAAAGCACCATGAGCAAATGCAAGCTGTGATTACTTGAGAATTGGGAGGGAGTTAGAGCCTCGGCCGGTTGCGTCTGATGCCACTAAGGCTAAAAAGGGTGATCACAGTGGTCAACCCAAAGAGAGCAAGGGTGAGGGAGAAACAATTAAGGGGGATAACTTAGCCCCTAGCATTTCACACGAGCCTAAGGCACCATATGTACCTAAGGCATCCTTTCCACAATGCCTTAATACACCGTCCTCTTTTAATAAAAAGACGGCATCCATGGAAGCGATGATGAAGGTTTTTAGACAAGTGAAAATTAACCTCCCCTTGTTAGAGGCAATTAAGCAAGTACCCTTCTATGCTAAATTTTTGAAGGACCTTTGTATGCGAAAGCGTAAATCTAAGACACACGTGTCCCAAAAGGTCATATTCACGGAGCAAGTAAGCTCCATCTTATTGAGTGACACACCCCCTAAGCTTAAAAACCCGGGTGCTCCAACCATCGCATGCATTATAGGGGACCATTTCATTGATAGGGCCTTGTTAGATTTAGGGGTTAGTGTCAATTTGTTGCCGTACTCTGTGTACAAAGAATTCGGGCTTGGCAAGTTGAAGCCCATTACTGTTATACTCCAGTTGGCTGACCGGTCCCTCAAAGTGCAACATGGCATGATTGAGGATGTGCTAGTGAAGGTCAATAGGTTTTATTTTCCTGTTGACTTTTTGGTTTTAGATATGGAACAGGTAACTAGCTCTAAGAAGCAAATCCAAGTGATCTTAGGTCGACTTTCTTGGCTACAGCCAATGCATGCATAAATTGTCGTACTGGGGTTATGGATGTTTCATTTGGAAATATACAAGTGAAACTCAATGTTTTCCAACCATCCCCACAACCTCATGAAAGAGAGAAGTGTTTATTTGTGGATATTGTGGATGGGATTGGGGAGGATGCTTTACCCTCCATTCTTCTAGAGGACCCTCTAGAGGCTTGTCTAGCTCATTTTGGGTTTGAAAATTTTGATATTGACAGGTTAGTTGAGGAGGTGAACGCCTTACTTAATTCTTCTTCTACACTGGATTTTTCTCTGTGGAAAGCCTAGTTTGAGCCTCTTCTTCCTCTATCTAGAGAGCCTGCCATACCATCTCTAGTCACACCACCTACACTTGAGTTGAAGCCACTCCCGACCACACGTAAGTATGTATCTTTAGGGCCTCAGCATACTTTACCTATCATCATTGCATCTGACTTAACTACAGAGTAGGGAAGTCAATTAATGAGTGTTCTTGTGGCACATCGGAGTGCTATAGGGTGGTCGGTGGCAAATTTGAAAAGGATAGTTCCCTCCGTGTACATGCATCATATACATCAAAAGGAGAATGCCAAACCTTCTCGTGAAATGCAACAGAAACTTAATCCCAACATGAAGGAGGTTGTGAAAAAAGAGGTGTTAAAATTGTTGGATGTGGGTATTATATACCCCATCTCGAATAGCAAGTGGGTGAGTGTAGACACCCCATTTTTGACCGTCCTCAAGACTTGGACGTCACCGTTTGAACACTCGGTGATCATCCATGATCGTGTTCGTTTGGAGTTCCCGGAGGTCTCGGCTCGCGCGCCCTGCCTCAGGATCTCCGAACTTGACCGTTTAGTGTCTGGTTTTGCACCGAACACTCATGTTTTGCCTTGGAAGGGCAGGAAATGCCTTATGAGGCATCCCCACACACCACCGGTAGTGGCTAGAGGCCACCGGCTGGCCTTTTGCTTCCATCGGCACAATTTGTTGCCGGTCGGCACATTTTATTGCCGGTCGGCATAGTTTGTTGCCGGTCGGCACTGTTTTTTGTCGAAGTGACATTTTTGGGCAGCCGACCACTGTTCATCCACTTTATGGAGATATTTTGCGCCAGCTGTGATAGCTGGCACCAACTCTTCCCCCCTCCATACACGTGTATGGAGGGATCTCCCTGTAGCCAAGCTTGTTGTATAAGCTTTGCAAGAGGGAGTCCTATAAGAGAGGGGCTTTCCTCTTTGATCTAGGCTAGAAAATTAGAACCAAAAACCAGAGCTTAGAGATATAGATACATATTATCTCTATATCTCCCTCTCTCTCTCCTCCTTTGTGTGTGTTCCTTAGCTCAAAAGTGTGTTTTTACCTTACTTTTGCACCATTACACACACCATTACACCTTACTCCGAGATTGAGGGACTTGAAGGGTTGTTTCTTGAGTTTTTGGACTGGTTTTCATCAAAAGAAGAGGGCTAGACCATTTGTTCTTCAAGGGTTCTTCAAGGGTGAGCATCTTGCTTTTTATTCCCCAAACTTGCAATAGTTTTCTACCTATCTTGGTTACTGTTTTAGCTCTTGTGTATAACATGAAAAGGGCTTATATTTTCATGCTTTAAAACTTTCATTAAGGTCATTTTGTGGTTTAAGTGCAAACTCACCCTTCTAGGCCTTGTTTGGTCCATTTTGGTGCCTCTTTGGTAAGGCTTTGTTCACTTCAGTATTTTGGTCCTTTGACCACTAAAAACCAGTTGATTTTCAGTGTTAAAAAAGGTGGTTTGAAGTCTTACATAGGGGAGGGACACCCCTCTCCCTTCTTTGTTTTGTTTCCTTGCTTTTTTTGGCTTAAAAGGGTAGCATGTGTGCTTGATCATTCTTGGCCTCATTTCAGAAGTTTTTTAGGTGTTTTAGGTCGTGTGTAACCTCTGTTTTTGGCCGGATTTGTGCCTCCTTGTATGCTTGTAGCACTTGCTTTGTATTGCTCCATTTTGCTTAAGAAGTGCATTTCATGATTAGGCCATGATTCTTGTGTGTGTTGGCTTAGTTCCATGAAGCTTTTAGTATTGTTTTTCCATGCTTAAAGTCTGTTAGTTATCCATTTGGTCATGCTTGACATGTTTGTTAGAGGTGCTATGTATTTCGGCTTGAAAGCTTTGAGCATGTTGACCTCTAGCATGCATGGTTGTGTGAACACACAGCCCACTAGTTTTGAAATTTGAACACACAGCCCAAACATTTGAATTCTGATTTGATTTTGCATATAGCTTATACATTTCGTTTGCACGCAGCTTGTATATCTCATTTGCACGCAGCTTGTTTATTTCATTCTAAAACTG
>NW_021029034.1:294410-316337 GCF_004153795.1 Camellia sinensis | reverse complement strand
TGAGTTTTTATGCTTTAGCATCCTTGCATGTGTGTGAGTGACTGCCATGATAACATGCTTACCATGAGGCTAAGTGCTTATGTGATATAACTGCCTGAATGTCTGTGGGTGAAGGTTGGATTATTTAAATTGGAATAATTCATTGATTGCAAGTTTTAAGCCCACTTGAGAGTGGCAAATCATCATCTTTTCTAAAAACCCACTTGAGGGTGGCAAAATCCGCATTTTAGCCTACTTGCGAGTAGCAAACCAATTTCAAAACAAACATGAAATGTTTTATTCCAATTTGGGTGATTTGGTCTATACTTGTTTGCTGCGCGCACAACATAGTAATTCTAGGCTAATAACCGGTTTGAGAACACATAACGCTTTCAAAATTGGATATCACGGTTAGTAAAGGCCGGTCTTCAGACCAGGCGAGAGGGGGTGCTCATAGCTGACCTTCCCCGATCGTACCAAGCTCCCGAGCCGAGATAACTCCAGGTGATGACGGACATGTGGCCTTCGGCACCGAGTCAGGGTTTCCTAAATTTCCCCATTTAAAAAAAAATATTTAGGTGGCAACTCTGTATCTAGAAAAGCAGTCCATATTTGGCACTACTTTTTCAAAAAATCTGTTTTTCAAAACGATTTGCCAGATTTGGACTCTTTGGTTCAGATTAAGAACCGCGACAACGAAATCGCGAGTCCGAACTGTAATAGCATAAGGCCCCCCTCCGCGGGCGCGCCTACAGTGAGTCACACACAAGTGGTGCCCAAGAAATCGGGCATCATTATTGTAGAGAATGAGCAAAGAGAGTTGGTCTCCACACGAACCACTAATGGGTGGCGAGTGTGTATTGATTATAGGAGATTGAATTCCATGACTAGGAAGGACCATTTTTCTCTGCCATTTATTTCTTGAGAGGTTAGTGAGGCCGGGTTTTTTTATTGTTTTCTTGATGGCTACTCGGGGTATAATCAAGTCCCAGTGTACCCTGCTGACCAAGAAAAGACCACGTTCACTTGCTCTTTTAGCACTTTTGCTTACAGGCACATGCCCTTTGGACTATGTAATGCATCGACGACTTTTCAACGGTGTATGATGGCCATTTTCTCTGACATTGTGGAGAAATTTTTAGAGGTTTTTATGGATGACTTCACTGTACTTGGGTCGTCTTTTAAGGAATGTCTTCATAATTTAACCAAAGTCCTTATTCGTTGTGTGGAGACAAACTTGATTTTGAGTTGGGAAAAGAGCTATTTTATGGTTTGTGAGGATATAGTGTTGGGACACATTGTGTCCCCTCGAGGCATAGAGGTCGACAATGTTCAGGTTGACCTTATTGCAGACCTTCCTCCACCCACTTCTGCCCATCAAGTTAGGTCTTTCTTAGGGCATGTAAGTTTTTACCGTAGGTTCATCAAAGACTTTAGTAAAATATCCCATCATTTGTGTAGTTTACTTGTTAAGGGCGCACCTTTTATCTTTGATGAGGGATGTTTGAAAGCCTTTGAAACACTGAGAGTGGCCTTTACTATCGCCCCAATTATGAAATCACTAGATTAGTTGCTTCCCTTTGAAATCATGTGTGATGCCTCAGATTATGTTTTCGGGGCTGTGTTGGGCCAAAGGGTCAATAGGGCACTATATGCTATATACTATGCTAGTCGCACTCTCTCGGATGCACATTTGAATTACACTAACACCGAGAAAGAGTTGCTAGTTGTGGTCTTTGCCTTGGATAAATTCCGGTCTTATTTCCTAGGTTCCAAGATCATAGTCTTCACTGATCATGCCGCTTTGTGATATTTATTATCAAAAAAAGAGAACAAAACCTAGGTTGATTAGATGGATATTGTTGCTTCAGAAATTTGACTTAGAGATCCGAGATAAGAAAAGATTTGAGAATGTGGTGGCAGATCACCTCTCCCACATCCTTGTTGAGTATGCTAGTGACCTTTTAACTTTGCATGATTCGTTTCCGGATGAACAACTTCTTGTGGTGTCACGAGCGAGCCCCCCATGGTTTGCACATATCGTGAATTACTTAGCCATTAGACAAATTCCTCAAAATTGGTCTATGAAAGACAAAGACCGATTCTTTTCATAGGTCAGGTATTATTTTTGGGAGGATCCGGAGTTGTTTAAATATTGTTCCGACCAAGTGATCCGACGGTGTGTGCCGGAGAGTGAGGTGCATATTATTCTTACATTTTGTCATTCTTTTGCATGTGGCGGTCATTTTAGTAGGCATAAAACGGCCGCCAAGGTTTTATAAATCAGGTTTTATTGGCCCACTATTTTTAAAGATACGCATCAATTTTGTAGAACTTGTTTGCGCTGTTATCAAATGGGTTCGATATCTCATGGTGATATGATGCCAATGTCTCTTATTCTTGTGGTAGAGATCTTTGATGTTTGGAGGATTGATTTTTTGGGCCATCTCCCGTCGTCATTTGGGTTTGAGTATATTCTCTTGGCAGTGGATTATGTGTCTAAGTGGGTGGAGGTGATCGCTACCCAAGCAAACGATCATAAAGTAGTAATCAAATTCTTGCATGAAAACATCTTTAGTCATTTTGGGTTTCCTAGAGCCATAATAAGTGATCAGGGTATGCATTTTTGTAACTGGTTCTTTGAGTCGATAGTTAAGAAATACTCTATCACTCATAAAGTTGGCACTTCATGCAATCCTCAAATTAGTGGCCAAGTAGAAGTCTCTAATAGGGAGGTGAAGCACATAATAGAGAAAACGGTGAGGCCAGATAGGAAAGATTGGTCAAATCGCTTGATTGATATATGGGCCTACCACACTGCTTATAAGACACCCATTGGGATGTTACCATATAGGGTGGTGTTTGGCAAAGCTTGCCACCTCCTGGTTGAACTTAAGCACCGAGCATTATAGGCCATAAAGAAGTTTAACTTCGATATGGTCGCAGCTAGGCTTAACCAGAAATTGCAACTCAATGAGTTGGAGGAAATTCGAAATGATACATATGAGAGTTCAAAATTTTCTTAAGCTCAGACTAAGGAATTCCATGATAAGCACATTAATAGAAAATCCTTTGAACCTGGTCAAAAAGTATGGCTTTTTAACTCAAAATTAAGACTCCTTCCGGGTAAATTTAGATTAAGATGGAGTGGTTCCTTTATGGTTGTAAAGGCATTTATTCATGGAGCCGTTAAGGTGCAAGATCCAAGAAATGGCCACATTTTCAAAGTGAATGGCCAAAGATTGAAGCCATATATAGAGAGGATTGGGAATGAGGATATGATTGAGTCCATTGCTTTGATGGACCCTTTTTACTATGATTGAGAGATTGATGTCTTGTTCTCTTTTCCTTCCTTTCTATTTTATTCTATTTTTATTTATTCTTGTTATGCTTTATGTCACGTCTAGGAGACTTTAAATCCTCTAAAGGTGTAATTCCTTTCGTGTTAGCCGTGCTTGAACAGCATCTGATGGTCTAGTATAGCCACCTAACTATGTTTGTAGTGAGTTCCTAGGAGACCAACTTAGACAGTGGAAACTAGAGTTTGAATGGCAAAACCTAGAACGCAAAGGTTTGGAATTTCAGAGACTAGAGTCTGGTTTAAATACCCAGGGGTGTGGAGATTGCTTCAAAACCACCCCAGCTTGAACTCTGTATGGCAGCCCCATAGGTCGAGTTACCTTTATGCGCCTCGATTCTGGATATCGAATCAACCTAGTCTGTTACCCTGTTGGAGAATAGAAAAAGTTACAAACACTGTAAGGAAAAAAAGTAGTACCTGTGGTTTTCGCGTGAAGATTATACCTTTGTTGAGCATTTAATTATTTTTGAAATGCTATATTTATTTTAGATGTAAAATGATGGTAGAAATGGTTTGAAATGTTTTGGGTGGTTCTTGGGTTAAGAAATGGTTTTAAAAATAAAAATAAAAATCACATGTGCGGCAAAAGTTTCATTCCACAAGTTGAAGACTGCTTTAAAAGTAGGTGCGCGGTGGTGGTGTGGTCCAGTAGCCGCACGTGCGGCCTGTGTCCTGCACATGTGGGAAATTTTCTAAAAATTCTTCTTCGCCTGCTTTATATTCAAGTGCGATTCCTAGTGCGTGCACATAGCCGCACGTGCGGCGTGGACTCCAGCACGTGTGGCACGACGTCAAAAAAAAATAAAAAATTGCAGTTTTATTAATTTATTTATTTTCATTTGTTTATTTATTTTTAATGTTTGTTTTTATTTTCGTTTTGCCAAAAAAAAAAATGATTTCATAAAAAACCTAACCCACTCCCATTACTCTCCCAGAGACACTCTCTCTCTACCTCTCATATTCTCTCTCTCTCTCTCTCTCTCTCTCTCTCTACCTTATCATCTTCTCCTTCTCATTTCTCTTTCACTTAAACCCCACCACCACCACCGACTTTCTACATTCTTTTTCCCACTATCACCAACCTTCACCCAAACTTTTCTCACCACCACCCTACCACCGGAGCCTCACCGTCGGTGCCCTATTTCCTCTCTATCCGTCAAATCTCCAGCGACCATCATTTTTTTCGGCAAATCTCCTTCTTTCTCTCTCTTTCCGTCCGTCAAAAAACTTATTTATTTAGTTATTTATTTATTTATTTTTATTACTATTTATTTTATTACTTGTTAGTGTAGTTCGTGTGGTTTGTTTTTATTTGTTTAGTCATTAGTTTTTATATAAAATGTTAATGTGTCTAGTTTATTTATAATTGCTTGTTTTTTCGCTTTGTTTAATTTAATTATTATTAGGTTATAAACAATCAATATTTTTATCAAAATTAATTTAGGAATTTAACAATTAAATTAGTTTAATTTCTCGTTTGTCCCTGTGGATCGATACCTGAACTTGCTATTATTCTAAGAAATTTGGTACAGTTTAGTGTTTATTTTTGGTGTATGAAACGAACTATCAATATGCATGAAGAATGGATGCATAACATGGGTATAATAAATAAAACATGATGCTATATACAACATACATAGAAATCATGCAAATAAAAGGGATATAAAGACGTGGGGTTAGAAGTTATTACAACAATTTGAACGAATAAGAAAAAGGGTTGGGAAGAATTATTACAACAAATGAATGAATAAGACGTGGGGTTAGAGGAATTATTACAACAAATGGATTGATTCAACCAAATTACTGTTGAATCTAACAAATCATGCTAAATAAATCAAAATTACAAAACTGTAACTCAAAATGCTAGGAGAACACTCCCCCAGAAATCGTCATGTTCTACTCTGCTTTGCTTAGGAATAAGCCTTACTAGCTCGACTAAAACATCATCTAGTAGATCAAATAGGGGTCCGAATGGTCCAATTCTCCAGGAAGAACATCGTTTTTGTGTAAAAGGAACAGAATAAAAACAAAACACAACTTTCAAGGCGTATTGATCCTTTCTACCTCTCCCATTTCTAGAGAGCACTTAATAAGAAAGTAGATAGGCTCCAAGTCTTAGCAATCACACGAATGACTATGTACAACAGATATTCTACCACAATACCACAAATTTAATGAATTACACAAACAAAATTCAAGCCTAAGAGATGGATAGGAACCTACAATCATCTCTTTGTGAATAAAGGCATGTTAGTACCCAAATTCATGCTATCAATTGGAGAGAGTAGGTTAATGCCCATTATTTCTTAGTGGAAACTTTACATTTAAGTAAGAAATCCATCAAACGTTAGTGAAGACTTCTCTTCTATTCATGGAACAAGGGTGTTTTCACCCTCTTCCATGTTCACAAATGACAGAGAAGAGAGTTTTCAATATCTTTGACCTAAAAATTCTTACGTTAATTCCAAGAAAAATCAATGAATATGAAGAACAACCACTTCCTCAAGATCATCTCTCTAGCCCTATGAAACAACCACTTTCACTCATTTGGCTTGAGCATGGGTCAAGACACATGGACCAATATGACGGAATAATAAGATATGTGATGAGAAAGCATACAAGTATGAAAGCATTACTTTACATAATCAAACTTGTGGATGGATGGCAAATATCTACCTCTAATCACACCCACAAGGTTTCAAATATACCACAACAAAAGATTATAGCTCTAGAAAACAAGAAAAAATGTTACAGCTATGGAAAAGTAAGGAAACTATCAACTCAATGGATGGGCGGCTACTTTCTACCCCCAACCACATCCATGAGGACTTATTACGAGACTATAACCAACCTACAATAGAATTCAAAGCTTAGGAATAAAGAACAAAAGAGAAAAGAGTGGTACAAAGTTCAAACTCTTCTTGGTTCTCAAACTGTTTCTTGGCACCCTTAAGGTGTTTTTGAGGTTTGAAGTTAAGAAAATGGAGGTTGAAAATGAAGTAAGGGAAGAAAGCTTTCAATTCTCTTCTTAGGCCTTAGGCAAAATTTATTAACCCTATCAAATGAACTTTCGTCCTCTATTTATAAAGTTTTGGACAAAAATATCTAAGATATTTATGAAAAACTTGTAGAAAAGGCTAAAATTTCAAAAAAATGCTTTGTTCTTGGATAATTCAACCAGTTGTACTATTATATATCCAGCCGACTTTATTCCCATCTGGCCATGAATTTTTGTCCGGCCATTTGAAATATACATCATTAGATAAATAAGGCAAAGTTAGCATGATTTGAAAGAAGAAACAAGTATTTCAGAGGATGCCACCCGCTCTATTCATTCACACTATATCCTTTGCTCGGTCCGTTTGAAAGGAGATAACATTTTAAGTTTGAAAAGATGAGCCATAGAACATTATGGAAATGTTTGGAATTGTGAAACTAAACATATTTTGAAAAGGGTTTTCAATTGGTCGAAAAGCATTTTGGCCAAAACAGGTACTTGGTTGGGATTTACAGCTTAACTCTCGAGTTTCTTATTGAGGAATTCATATGAATAGCACATCTCAGTTTCATCATTGGATGTTCAGAAAAGAGTGCATAAGTCTTAGTGCCAATCAAAATGGGGTGTCTATAAGCAGTAAAACAAATTTTCCAGCAATTCCAAACATGGGCATAGATACTGGATGAACCACTTCACTACTCAAGTGCACAAAAGACTGCTCGAGTAGTTAATCAACTTTGAATTCTTTCTTAGCTTCTCGTGCTTAGTCAGTGAAATGGAAAACAAAGAATGCTCAAGTCAAGATATGGAATTGTAATAACCCCGACCCAAGATTAATGATAATCCATGATTTAATATGCCTAATAAAATATTAAGATCAGATTTTGAATTAATTGCATATGTGGTGCATTATTTGTATTGTTATCTGTTTATTGTAGGAATATATGTTTGAGATTCTGCTATACTTTGCGAATTGAAGGCCTTATCGGCATCCGATTCAGAAATTGACTTGATTTATGTATTAATTAGAATTTTTAGAATTTTAAAGTAGATTCAATTGAAATTCGATTTGGAACGATTAAATTAGTTTGACTTAATATCCATATACTTGACTTTAATTAAGTACACTTCTATTCAAGCCTACATAAGGCTTATATACCCCACTTGAGCCTCTTTTTCATATCATCTTTAAGCCTCCAAGAGATTAAAAAAAGTGGGAGAAAGAGAGTGAGGGAAAGAATTGAGATCAAACCTTGAAGTTGATAGGAATTTGCTTGGAAATTGGAG
Source organism: Camellia sinensis (assembly GCF_004153795.1). Classification (NCBI taxonomy): domain Eukaryota; kingdom Viridiplantae; phylum Streptophyta; class Magnoliopsida; order Ericales; family Theaceae; genus Camellia; species Camellia sinensis. Next base: position 308,712 of record NW_021029034.1, on the reverse strand, counting down.
AATTGCTCAAATCATCATTTAATCCCAAGGAATTGAAGACTCTAGGTGAGGATTTTGTTCTTAAGCTTTGCATTCTAGACATTAGTGGAGGAATTCAAAAGATTATGTGGTTAAACATGAGAATTGAGTTAAGAAAGTAAGAAAGATGATCATCTCATGCATGCATGTGCATTTCATGGAGTTTTATTCTTGTTGCAAAAGAATTTCCTCATGCATATACTAAGTCTCACTTGATTTTGGGAATTCATCAGAACTTATAATAATTAGGTTCATTTGATCATGTTTTGAGAAGCTCAAGATCAAGAAAATCATGCATGTTATGTTCATGAAACATTCATAAAGTTTGAGTTGAATTTTTGAATAATTGGCATGCTTTCGGGCTTTGATTTCATGAAATGATCTTTAAATCATGATGTTTTGTGAGTTTCTAAATGTTTTCCAAAATTTTGGCCCAAGAGGATGAGTTTTGGAGTGTTTGGTTTGAGTTTGAAGCTTGGAGATCAAATCTGGAAATTCCAGAATTTGAATCTACGCTCGAGCGTAGGAGTTCACGCTCGAGTGAAGCACTTTGAATGCGTGCACTTCCGCTCGAGCGACATGATACCCGCTCGAGCGTGAAATGCATGTATCCAGAAGTTCATATATCTTGCAGCACGCTCAAGCAACAGAAGTCACGCTCGAGCAAGGGACTGAGTCTCACGCTCGAGCAGAGATTGAGCGTCCGTTGAGCGTAAAAAATAAGCAACCAGTACTTTTTCAAGAGTTTACAGTCTGCTCGAGCTAAGGAAGTCACGCTCGAGCGAACCCTCACTTTTTGCATGTCCGTTCGAACGAGGAAAGCCACACTCGAGCATGGACCCTGTTTTCAGCAAACTTTGGAAAATGTTTTCTAATGTAATTTTTGCATCCTCATTCCATCCTAGGCATTCCTAGGCCATGATTAAGTCACCATAATAATAATAAGAGTAGAAACACACTAAGAACAAGTGAAATAAGTTATGTACAATTCGAACATGTGTTTTAGGTGTGAGTTTGTTATGTGTTAATGTAGGTCACGTACCGTAGACCGTTTGCTTAGCCTGCTCTGTCTGTCTGCACCCAAAGCCAACTATGAGTAATAACTTAGTAAAGTTATGTTCAACTTTATTTATTTTTTGAATGTTGAAATAAGATCTGTTTTCTGAAATGTTATGTTCTGTACAATGAATGATTGTCCGATTTCTGACAATGTATTCATGACTTCCTTAGCATCATGTGATATCTGCTAGTTGTTACCCGGTATCGGAGGTCCCATTATGGGACTTATTATGTCTGTGATCTGTTACCCGTATCGGAGGCTCCATTATGGAGCTTAGCATGTATATTCTCTATTACCCGGATCCGGAGGTTCCTTTATGGAACTGGTTATTCATAACCACCATATGTTCTGCATCTGTTCTGTATCTGTTCTGTTAACACTAATGGATGTACCACATATGATTAAGCATGAACTCTGATTTCTGTATATGGTCTGAACAAGAATATAAATATGAATCTATTATGAATCTGAATTATAATTTTTGAATCTGTATGGATATCATTTATTAAAACCCTTTACTCCGTTATTATTCACTGGGCTTCCACTTACTATTTATATTATGGCCTCGTTTGTTTGGGGTTATAGGGAGGGGATTGGGTTTGATAGTGAGGTGGGATTACTATATGGGATGTTTGTTTTGAGAGATGGGGAGGGGACTCCTAATCCCTTGGTATTAGTAAAGGCCTTGGAAGGGAGATTGAGAAAGAGGAGGTAGAGATAGTATTAGAAAAATACTGAGGGGATTAGAAATTTTTTTATTTTTTATATATTGGGAATTTTTTTTAAAATATTAATGTTTAATTTTTTATATTTTTTTATTTGTTTTATTATTTTATATAAAAATAATTTAACAATTCCTACACTAACAACTATCATCAAAACAAACACAATTTTACTTAATCCCCTCACTATCAATCCCCTCACTATTAAACCCCTCACAATGAATCCTCTCCATTCTACCTCTAAAAACAAACGGGGCCTATGTATGTAGGTGAGCAGGCGCGTGACCAGGCCTAAGCTGTCGCCTAGAGTTTTGGTGTCAACCAGCCATCGTGCTTCCCGTGGAGGTTCCTTTTGAGATTTGTCAAAGCCTTTGTGTTTTGGAACTTTTGTGCCTCATAAATGTTTATGTCTGGACAGAACGTGTGTTTGAAAGTTTTGTATAAATGGCTTAAGTGACGTAAGACTGATGCTTTTATAATGTCACATACGAGTATAAAGTTTTAAATTTTGTCCCATGTACGTCTCCACAGCTCATTGGACTATGTATATTTTGTATATTTGCTTCCGCAGCCCCCTACTTATAAGTTATTCTATTAAGAGGCCTTTGGTAATCCAAGGATTACTGGCCGGTTACGATGCTAAACCTATAGGGGTGGATTTGGGTCGTGACAGGAATGTCAGCACAAATTCCTCTACACAGGCACAACTCAGGTTGGATTCATATCTAAACTCTCATAACTCACAAATACAATAAAGCGAATAAAAATACAACTGAATGGAGTTTTGTCCAATGATATTGCCAATTACAAAAACCTAACACCCCTATTGCTCTTCTAGGGGTAGTGCGATAAGCCCATAGCACATTAGGCAATTCGTCTACCCATCTTCCTTTAAGGCTTTCCAAACGCTTCTTAATTCCATTCAGCACTGTTTTGTTTGAGGCTTCAACCTGACCATTACTTTAGGGGTAACTAGAGCTTGAGAAGAAATTCTTAATCCCCAGTCCTGAGTAGTAATTTTTGAACAAGTTGCAATCAAATTGCGTTTCATTATCAGAAATGAAAGCATGTGGAATACCAAACCTTGTTATAATACTACTCAAGGTGAAATTCTTGATATCTTTGTCTTTGATAGTGTTCAATGGTTCAACTTCTACCCATTTAGTAAAATAATTTGTTGCTACCAGAAAAAACTTTTTGCTTCCTCTGCCTTTTGGGAATGGTCTTATCAAGTCCATGCCCCATTGAGCAAAAAGCCAAGGGTTGGTAAGAGGTTGAAGATTTATTGTTGGCTAGTGGATTAGAGGAGAAAAATGCTAACATTTGTCAGACTTCCTGACGTAAGCCTGACCGTCTTTGTGCATGAATGGCCACCAATAACCTTGAGTAATTATGCATTCTGCTAAGGATCGCCTCCCAGTGTGCATTCTACAAATACCTTCATGTATTTCGTAAAGGACATTTTCTACCAAGGCTAAATGAACACAAAATAAGTAAGGTCCAGGAAAGGACTTTCTGTACAAGGCTCATTTATCTAAAATCTAGAACCTAAGTGCCCTCCTCTTGATTTTGTTAGCTTCTTTTTTGTCTACTAGAGTAGTCATTCTTTGATGTATTTGATGAGCAAATCCATCCAACTTGGTTCAAGATTAATGTAGAGAACCAGCTGGTTGTCTTGCTCTAAGCCTAGGCTGATGCTGGAATGTGGTAGAAACTCAATTGCAATCATTCTAGCCTCAATTTTCTCTACTGCTGAGGCAGGTATGGCTAAAGCATCATGCTCTCTTCTTATCTGGACAATCTTAAAATTTTCAAATCCTTTAGTTGAGTTTTGGACTTTATCCAGATAGGCCTACATCTTCTTATCTCTGGCAATATATTATCCACATAGTTGATTCATGACTAGTTGAGAGTCGTAGTACACAATTAGGCCATTGACATTCAAGAGTGCAGTAATTCTTAATCCTGCCAGCAGGGCTTCATATTCTACTTCATTATTTGAGGTCTTGAATGCAAGGTGAATTGTGTACTCGTGTAAGATGCCTTTTGGCGAGATAATGGCTACTCTTGCTCCTGATCCCTATAAGTTTGACGAACTGTCAATGAAAAGTTTCCAACTCATGGGGTCCCCAACGTATAGTTTCCAAGTCATTTTATGTTTCTAAGTTGTTTGGGTTGTATCTCTTTGGAGATCCAATGCAAGTTCTGATTCTTAGAGTTGTGTTTCCAATGTTGTTGTATCTTCTCGCCCCCTAGTTCTGTGGTTGATGACTCATCAGCCACGAACTCAATCCTTAATGCTCAGTTGAAAATTCTACCATAAAGTTTGTTAACACTTGGGTCTTCATTGTTGTCCTTGGTTGAAAAGTTACCTCAAACTCCCTTAATTCCACTGCCAATTTTGCAATTCATCCTGAAAAGTTTGCTTTTTGAAAAGGGCTTCTCAATGGGTGCTGCGTGAGAACTGTGATTGGGTGTCCTTGGAAATAGTGCATTAACTTCTTTGTCGCAGTCATTAGGGCCAGGGGAAACTTCTCCGAAAGTAGATATTAGGTTTCAGAACTATTGAGTATTTTGCTAACGTAATATACTGGTATTTGAGTTTCTTCCACTTCCCTGACCAAGACTGAATTGACCGCATGTTCAGATACTGCTAGATAAAGGTACAACCTTTCACCCCGCTTTAGAGTTAAGAGTAGGGGAGGTGAAAGGAGGTATTACTTCAATTCCTCTAGTGCTTGATCACACTGGTTATTCTAGTCCACTCCTCCTCTTTTCTTGAGGAATTGAAAAAAGGGCTTGCACTTGTCTAAAGAGCAGTTGATAAAGTGATTAAGTGTTGCTACCATTCTAGTCAACTTTTGCACCTCTTTGAGCATACGGGGTGGCTGTAAGTTGATGATGGTCTTTATGTGCTGAGGGTTTGCTTCAATCCCTCTTATTGTCACTAAGTAACCCAAAAACTTGCCTGAGCTAACACCAAAAGCACACTTAGCTGCATTTATTTTCAATTTGTATGCTTTAAGTATGTCAAAGGTAGTTTGAAGGTTTTAAGATGTTCTGCTTGCTGCTTGCTTTTAACAACCATATCATCAATATAAATTTCCATGGTTTTCCAAGTTGGCTAGCAGACATAGTCATTATTAGCCGCTGATAAGTGGCTTTAACATTTTTAAGCCCAAAAGGCATTACTCTACAGTAATATAGGCCCCTAGGAGTTATAAAGGCAATTTTTTTCTAGTTGGACTCATGCATTGTTATTTGATTGTAACCCCTATAAGCGTCTAGAAAGCTCATTCTAGTGTTCCTAAAAGTTACGTCCACCAGCTAGTCTATCATGGGCAAAGGGAAGCAATCTTTTAGGCATACTCTATTAAGACTAGTAAAATCTACACAAAATCTCCACTTTTTATTTTTCTTTTTAACAACAACAGTGTTTGAGAGCCAAGCGGCATAGTGTATTTCTTTTATAGCCATAGCATCTAGGAGTTTGTCAACTTCCTCAATCATCGCTTGAACATGATCCGCATGTGACCATCTACTCCTTTGTATGACTGATCTATATGTAGGATCTAGGTTCAGGTGGTGGCTAATAATACTGGGGTCTACACAAGGCATTTCATATAGGGTCCAAGAAAAAACCTTTATATTATCCAACAAAAATTTAATAAGGAGTTGTTTTTCCTGCTCAGATAGGGAAGATCCAAGTAGAAAGTACCTCTTAGGGTCATCAGGTGCAATCTAGACTTTGTGCAACTCCTCTACTATGCATTCTTCTGGTTTTTTTTTTCCAACATCTTCTAGGAATTCCTGGTCTGGAACCTCAACAAAGCAGACAAGTTTATGCGCCTTCTTTACCGCCTTTGTAACGCCCCACTACTTGCTGGCCCAAATAACTTGTGGGTCGACCAACAATACCCAAAAGCTTAAGTCCAAGTTATTTAGTAGCAAGGTAGTGGTGCTATATATGCCCAAGATCACCCATGCAAACTTCCAATGTGGGACAGGGTGTTACAGCCTTCTAACCTAGTGCTAACATTTTTTTTTGGATAAGTAAGTCATATTATAACCAAAAAAGATAGATATACAATGAAGTTCAATACACATCCTTTGTAGGGAGAACAAACATAAACAAATAAATAAACTACTCCCTCAAAAGAAACAAACTAAGCCTATAGACGACAAACACACCAAACACAATAAAAGATTCAAAATTTCCCTCTAGCACTCTTCAAGTAATGAAGTTTCGCTTTGAATTTTCTTCTGTTATCCTCCTTTGTAGTCTCCTCATTAATGGGATCACTTGGAGATGGACCCCCTCTACTTTGTAGGCTCTTGTTTGACACAACAACTCTTGATTTAATTCTCCATTTCTCAACTCTCCCATATCACATGATTCAAGGACATCGAAAGCATTAGATGTTGATGGGGTGAAACGCTACGTCTCTCCCTCTTTGTTTATCACTGTCGCCATGGTCTTCCCATAATTACATTGTAAGGCAATGGTACATTGACTACTAAGAAGCAAACTGGAAAGCAAATAGATCATGTCCTTATTGGCAGCCTTACCTCTCCCACTAGCCAGATTGGATTGGAATTGAAACCTAGAAGTGACGAGTCTATTTTCTTCAAGTTTTGCTCCTTCAAACCCAGACTCTAAAATAGCTTATATACATGATTTTTGTTGCGCTTCCTTCATCTACAATTATCCTCTGTTCTCTGAAACCATCCAGGTTCAGTTTGATAATGAAGGCATCCGAGTATGGCTAAACCAACCCCTCCAAATCTTCTTCTGAAAAAGAAATAACTGGACCATGATTGGAAGGTTCAATTCTTGGACTTTTATACCCCAGGGGGTGTTCTTCTTGGTAGACTTCCTTGAGATGTGTAGCTTTTTGCATCTCTCGTCTGACTTGTGCTATCCTTTCTGGATGTGCACCTCCTTGTATTACGCTAATTATGGCTCTAGGATGTTATACATTCCCTTCCGTTCTTCCTTGTTGGGTGTTCTTCCCAGCAATTTGTTGATCCTCAATAAATTCATTCAGGCGCCCAACAGTAGCTAATTCGTCTAGGTGACGTTTGCAGGAAACAGTCTTCTGTTATGTGCCCTACATCATTCTGGTAGGCACATTTCGCCCTCTAGTTTCTTGTTTTTGGGTCTTCTTTCATGTTGGCTGGCCATTTGAACCAAGGCTTATTCCTAATTTTCTGGTAGAATCTGCTATATAGGCACCACTTGGTTACCTCTTTGCTTTATACTTTTGTCCTCTGTGCACCACTCGGTGCACTTCCTGGCTTTGCTGACTTTTGATCTTCTTCTAACTTACTGTACCGGTTAATCCTCACCTACAATTCTACCACCGTCTTGGATGGCTTCTTTGATAACGACTGCCACAATTTTTTATCTAGTAACAGTCCCCTTATGAATGCTGAAATAGCCACCTTATCTAAGCAATCTTCGTCTATCTCATGAAAGGTCTCCTAATATAGTTGAGCATATTGCTTGATAGTCCAGCTCCGGTGTCTTCTTTAGTCCCATCAAAGTATCAACCCCCTTGGCACGTTTAATGTTAGCCACAAAACACTCAGTAAAATTTTCTACCAACTGCTTGCTTCCAACTATCGATTGAACCCACCTGGAGCTTGTCGTACCATGTGCAAGTTGTCTTGCCCACACTAGAAGCAAAAATCCTAAGAATGGGGTAAACTACTAGCGACATGGCTAGTTTCTCGTGCCCTCTGCGTCGACGCAGGTTTGTGGATTTGCTTCAGTGCAATGCTTCCTTCTATGTTTGTAAGAAAGTTTTCTCCTCAGTTTTTGGTTCACACGCGGATGGTTGGTTTTGTCCTTGGTTAAGAACTCTGACCTGATCGGCTAGTTCCTTAAGCCGTTGGTCCATAATGTTGATGACTTGATCACGCGGAGCCAATTCTCGCATTCAGTTACTTCCATCGAAGTACTCAACCATAGGTAGGTCATGCATTTCCTTGTCACGTTGTTCCTGTGACATCTCAATGTTGACTGGACGCTTATGTTGAGTCGGGGAGTGTGGACCTTCTTGTTCCTCCCTAGTTGGGAGATTAATGTTTTCCGCCACCATGGATGGACAAAACTCTTTCATAGGTAGAGCTAGGCTTTTTGCTGCAAAATTCCTACAGATGACGCCAAATTGTGGTGGAAAAAATCATGCCACCATGCTGTGGCAGTGTTGCGGCGTGTTCCGGCAGTTGTTAGAAGCTTTTATACTCACCAAAGAATAATGGAGAGGCTAAGGAGTAGCTGGGGACTCTTCGATGCCTAAGTTAGTAAACAAGTAGACAAATGAGCAAAATGTGTGAGTAGAAGTTCAGGTTAGAGTGTTGGAATGTGTGTACCTTAACTCTAGATGTTACCTTTATTTATACTATGCTCCTGCTAGTCGTTATGGGCAGTTGCGCCTACCTACACTCCTCATCTCAGACCCTTTTCTTTAGAGATCGTGTACCAGATTGACAGAGGCACCATTTGAAGATGACGAAGAAATGATATGATATTGTAATTGGTTGCATATTCACTTTTACATTTGTGTTTTCTGTACGGATATTCATGTTAATAAAATCTTTGCTTTTATACCTTTGTAGTTTTCTTTAAATGGCCATTTTTACCTTTCATGTACTCTTATTCTGTTTTGAATGCAGTTTCTTTATAGATTATTATGTCCTTACTTTTATGTTTGTAGTTTCTTTATAGATTTGCTATGAGTTCTAGCTCCGAGAGTTCTTCTAGTGAGAGTGAGCAATCAAGCTCTAATAGTTCTAGTTCAGATGAGACTCATGCCACATTTAAGATGAGAGTCATACGCGATCCACCAGCATTATGGCATCCACCAGGCAGTCTTCCTACCATATCACGTAGTGGTAGTACATCACTAGATGAAAAAATTAAACATTTGTCTCACCAATTTGTCCGAAGCCACCTATTTTTGTTCAAGCAGAGAACATAGTCTTAAAATTTTGTTCTCAGGTTTAGATGTTTTGGTTAGGCAGTGCTAAATGCAGTAATTTCTTGGGCCTCAAATCAAAGATCATGGGACAAGTGGTAGGACTTGGTGCTGCCAGGTCCTGGCAATTAGAGCAGAAAATAGAGGCCAAATAGCACTATAAAAGGACTCTAAGTACGCCAGTAGATGGGTCCAGTACCAAAACACTCAACAAATAGTTCATTTATACATTTTTTTAGCAATTGTCTTTTACTTAAACAATTCAACTCCTACAGTTAATTAATTGTTTTCTTGATTTAGCCTTAGCTTAATCAAATTGTACTTCATTCCAGTTAATGAAAGTTCAGCCCTACTTTCTTTGCACCTAGCAAATTTGTTAAAAGTCCTCTTTATTGGGGTAAGATCCGAACCAATGGCGATTCCTCTTAGCCCAATACAATCAAGTCCTGTGGAAGTTAGAAATCTCAAACTGCAATTCCAACCTTAAACTAGGTTCATCGGTCCTGGCATGCTTGCATTCCTAGCATAACAACCTACGTGTTTGCCCCTTTAGTTTATGAGAAGCAAACAGGTATTTAGACATCAAACATATGGCTTACAACTACGTTGGGAAATATTAGAGATTTACAATTTAAGTTTCACAATTAGCTCACAATGACATGATAAGAGAATTAGATCTTACATGATTATGTTTTGTCACAAATTAAAAGTTAACACATAACATTTTATATCATTCTGGATCAAATTCTGAGTTTCAATCTTTTTCCCAACTATGCTTCCTCGTCTAGTGTGTTATGTAATGTATACGCCACGTGAATGAGATGATGTGGTATCACCCTTCAACTCATTAATTGACATTTAGTATATTAAAAAAAAAAGGACCGAAATTTGATGCCATCAAACACTCAACACTTTAGACTAAGCAAAAAGTGACTTCTCGAGTCTCATTTTAATCACATGTGAATTAATGAGTGAAAGGATACACTATGTTATTTCGGCCACTTGATGTACCGGTTACTGTATGCCAAGCACACAAACTAGAAGCTATGTTAGTTATGGCAATTAACAAGGCCGGCTCTGAGGTTTATGAGAATTAAGGCGAATTATGAAAATTGGACCCTTTTATATATTTTTTTTTTAATAAAAAAGTTATATGTAAAATGTTAAGTATCAACAAGTTTTTTTTATTTAAGTTTACTTACACATATAATTATTAAAATTATAAACTAAAATTTTCTTACATATATTAAAATATGAAGAAATCATTACAAATACTCAAAAATATTAAAAACTAGGCCACAACAGCACTTGTTTGTATATGTTTTAATTTCAATTGGGCTAAACCACACTTATAAATATTTTTTTTGGGCAAATTATCTAGAAGTCCTATTTAAATGTGGAGAAGTCTATTTAGTCCTATAATCTTTTGGATACTCTAAAAAATCCACTATGTATTTTTCTTTTTCATTATTCTTTGTGCATTTGTTCTTATCTGTCTCTATCTCTTCATAATTTCTGGCGACCAGCGACCATACATTACCGTTTCTCTTTCTCTTTCTAATATGTAATCTCCGGTGACCAACGACCACCATTGATTGGGGTTCATCAACAACCACCGACTATCAATTACCGACTTCTTATTTCACCATCACCGACGACGAAGGAAACGAGTTTTCGACGAAGAAGATGAGTAGCTCTACTCCAATCTAATGTAGATATACTCAAATCTACATTAGATTTGAGTAGATCTACATAAGGTCCGACTAGATCTAAATAAAAAATAGTTGTCGGAGTACAATCTTCTCTATATCTATTTCTCTCCTTCGATCTCTCAATTTTTCTACCTCTTCTTTGCTACACACTTCTGTTTTCTTGCTTTAATAGAGAAATTTTTCGAGTTCTGAACAAGTTGTTTTCGAGTTTTAGTTACAGGCAATAAAAATTGTAAAATTTTACAGTTTCAATTTTTTTTTTTTGGTACTAAAATGAATCATTGTTTTAAAACTATAAAATTTTCTAGTTTCATAACATTATTTAAAACTGTAAAATTTTACAGTTTCGTAACATGTTTTTCAGTTTGATTAATAAGGATACATATGCTTAATAGAATCATGCTTTAAAACTGTAAAAAACTGTAACATTTTACAATTTCAAAGATTACTTTTCAGTTTGATCAATATTGGAAATTAGTTGCTTAAATCCTACAAAAATTGAAAAATAATATATATATATTTTTCCCATTGTTATTGTTGTTGTTGTTTTTTTTTTTTTTTTTTTTTTTTTTCTTCCCCTAGTTTATCAATATTTAGCACATTTTTTAAAATATTTTTTTTACTATAATTTCTCCATTTATTTTTTTTCCCAACAATATTCTGGACATTTTGGTAAGTCTCTGACGATATTCTTAACATCCATCGAACATTCTGGACATTCCGGCGATTTTCAGTGACGTTCAAAACACTCCAACAAACATCCAACGATACTCCGACAACTTCCAGGTGATGTTAAACATTTCGACAAGTCTCTGGTGGCTGTCGAACGGAAGTCCGATGGTGGTAGAATGTAGCAGCATTTTTAAATTTAAAAAAAAAAGAATGAAGATTTTTTTGTAACAATTAAAAAAATGTAGGATTAATTGGTGCAAGTATTTTATTTTGGGACTAGATGAGTTTTAAACTTTGTATATGAAACTTACTAATAAATGCCACTTCTTTTTTTCATATGGGCCCAACAAAATTAGTTGAGCCCTTTAGACTGGCCTTAAAGCAACAAAAATAAATTGTGCCTATTTGAATTTGTAATATACTATAAGACATTACTAAATTTGAGAGCCCCATTTTGGGCCAATTTTTTTGAACCTAAGGCACAAGCCTCAATGGCTTAACGCAAGGCATAGTTAACTCGAGGTTGTTTGATATTGACTTTTTTTAATAAGTTTTTTGGTTTTTTAAAAGTTAATATGTTTAAGTTGTTGCTGATTTATTTATTTATTTTTGGAGAGAAAAATTGAGTTACATTTCAATTGTTTTTAACAAACGACAAACATGTGTTTTCAACTGAAATATTAGTCACGGCTGATCGGGTGACCATGCCGAACCCTGATCCCGCATTATTCAAGAGAAGTATTTATATAACTTGTATCCTTCCCCTCATTATTTGTAGGACTTGATAAATCACTTTGTACTCAATCCAAAGTACTAAAAAACATTCGACTATATCAAACTCGCACTTTTTATCTTATAACAAATAATAAGTGAAAAAATATAATCATGCAACTTGCCCGTAACGTAAAACACTATCTCCTATAAATCAACCATGATCACCATGAGTACTCAAAACCAACCAACAGACGATTTGTATACTGCCAGGCTCTGCTGCAATATTAAAACCACATTTGAGTAATCTCACTTCACTCCATGGTTAGACTTGGACTCACCTGATCTACTTAACCCTGCACTGCATTGCCAGTATAAAATTAAAATTAAAATGCTGCTCTCTGGGACCATGGTGGCAAAGATATGGAAGGCTAGGTGCATTGCAGGATGAAAGAATTGTTGGAACAATCTTCTGTGTAGATAATAAACTTGAAATAAATCAAACAAAATAAATAAATAATGTACCGAATTTATTTATCGAACCGAAATAAAATTAAGACCAAGTCGAGTGTGTGACACTCTGTCCTTAAGACAGATTCGCCCCGCTAAGGTGCTTACGGTTGAGTAGCATCTATCTCCCAGGATACAATGATCTTCACAAATTGTAGTAGCACTCCAAACAATTTGTACGGCGAACCAAACCTGTGTTCTAACTCTCTAAAATTTATACTAAAACTAATATGAAGAATGAAAAAAAAATATGCAGAATTTAGGACAACCAAAGACCAAAATCAGACTGATTTTTTCCGGGGGTTAATTACTGGATTTATGGCAGTATATATACGCAACACTGCCCCGAACAGGTCCAAAACAATTGTGAAAAGGTGCACAAAACCCATGAACAGGTGCACCCTCTATTATTCAAATTTGAATACTGGTTTTGACCGTAGTAAGAACAACTTTTCAAATTAATTGAAAAAGAGACCCGTTGGAACAGTTAAACTATTTCACCTTTATTGTTTAAACCATTTAATATATATATATATATATATTAAACTAATGGAAAACATTTATTAAACTATTTTGAATAGTTTAATCATTTTTTAGGAAACCACAATTTGAATTTAGAATTAAATTAAATTCCCATAATTACAAACTTTAGGAAACCACTCAAGAATCCAAAATTTGAATTTAGAATTAAATTAAATTCCCACAATAATTTTTATTGAAAAAATCCAAATGAATTTTATCTAAAAAATTTATGTTAGATCCGAAAACGACGTTAACTTCCCATTCACTCATAAATGGTTTTGACGTTCCGTCTTCACCGTGTGACTTGCCACGCGGCAAGGAACACTTCACCTCTTCGGACCCAACCCAATCACCGCAAAGACGTTTGGGACCCACTCAAATTGAGCTAAAAATATGCCTATATTCAAACATTTTTCCAACAATCCCCACATGAATTGGAATTGTGGTGTCTTCACCGGCGAGGATGGTGGGCACACTTATGTACATATGTGATGTATTTGTAGCTTTCTATAGATAGAGACTTGGGTCGATTGGTGAGTATCGGATATAGGACGCATGGGCAGCTGGCTTGGAGAATTGTCTGGATCTTAGTGCGCTGCGGTGTTCAGTCCGTTTTGTGTAAGACCAAGACAATAGAACTCACACGCTAATATCCTAGACACAGTTAGTTCTACTATTGTGTTCATTTGGCCGAACAACCTGGTCTTTCATGAGTGCTCTAAAGACTTGTAGCCCTTCCAAATCTTATAGAACCGGCCCAGTTCACACTCACATAGGTGATTCTTATGAAAAGTATCCTGCCATACTCCACTAGTTATCCTAGATACTAAGAATCATTAAAAGTATTACTTAACTTAATGCTGGCAGACATCACTCATTCATCAAGAAATGGGTAGGAGTTGGACTCCACAGTGATTCTTCTGAGTCAATCACAACTCAGTTGTCCCTTTGAACCTAGATCTTGGGATCTCCAGTCAACTAGGTTGGGTTGCCGTTGTGGTAACTCTTATTTCATAGGCTTAAGTCCCATTCCCCTCGATGAATTCTCACTAACTCTCTTGCTAACCTTTGGTTAGGGATCCGCTATGTTGTCTTTAGACTTAACAATTCTATGGAAATAATTCCATTGAGAGTAGTTGTCTTACGGTGTTATGTCGACGACAGAACGTGCGTTGACTTACCGTTATACATATGACTCTGTCTCTACCAATTGCTGATTGACTATCACAATGTATCCTATAGAGGCACCGATTTTGGCCAAATTGGAATATCTCAAGGAAGTGGCGAAGCCATTCTTCCTCTTCCCCTGCTTTGTCTAAAGCTATGATTCAGATTCCATAGTAGACCTAGCAATACAAGTCTGTTTGGAAGATTTCCAAGATACAGCCGCCC